>JAVJIF010014931.1:0-147679 GCA_038442645.1 Agave tequilana
ATCAAGATGAAATATCTATGTTTTTGACAATAAGCATAAACTTGGTTTTGGTTGAAAGATGTAAACATGAAATATCAAACCAAATAGTATTTTGTCACAAAGAAAAATCTTTTCTAAACTAAAAATCTTTTATGAAAACAATTCTATCAAGAGTGTGTGTGATATATACTTGAGCAATCCACCAACTACTCTATCCTTTATATTTTATCTAAAACATAAAAATCTTATACCTAGACACAAGCCTTGATCTTGAAGTCTTCCCTTGAAGTCTTCTCATCATCTTGACTTGGTCCAAGCTTGATCCAAAAGCTCCTTAGATCATACCGTGCTAGCTCCAAATCTTGATATTTTATCCTTTGTTGAGCTATGCACCTACTAAGATCTTGATAATGAATCTGTCACTAATTAACACAAGATCATTAGTAAACATAACTTCATGAGTTGATCATCATCAAAACTAGGGTGATAGGCCTTTGGGCCAACAGATAGGACCACTTGTATGTCTTTTGAGCAAATGATTCTGTTGTATGAAACACAATCTTGATGTAGTAGTATCAATGTACCTTCTCTTTTAAATCAATAAAAGTTCAGTTTCTGCTCATCTGATTTGTTTTGCCTTCTTTTGATTTGAGAACACTTGAATTGGTCCGGCGGAGCTAGACTTCATGCGAAGTTAAAGACAGAATCCTATCTGAATCAGGAATGAGCTTCCAGTGAAGCTAGCATGAATTCTCTGCGAAGCTCGGGCTGTGCTTTTGGCGGAGCTAAGGAATGTTTTTCGGCGAAGTTATTCATGCGTCGCGCGAAGTCGACACTTGACTATAGCGGAGTTAGCCCTTAGTGGGTCTGAATCAGCACTTTTCGTGAAGGCGCTTTAGGCGCCGTTTCAAATTAATTTGAAATGACAGCCTGTGCTCTTTTCGAGGCGTCGTTTTAGGTGATCATCAGCCTATAAAGCCTGATTGGGCTGAGAGAGAAGGTTATCATTTCTCTTTGAAATTCTAGAGCACTTGACTCTTTTCTTCTTCTTTCTTCTTTACTTGAGATCCAAGAACCTCCTCTGTTCTTCAATGGCTCCCAAGAGACGAGCGGCAAAAGAGGTCGCAACCTCTACGACGGAGGGTCCTTCTCCTCCTCCAGTCATCGAATGACCGATCGCTGGTAGGGATCTTTCCCTTTTGATCAGAGATTTCCATTTCTCTTTTAAAGCAGATTTTTGGCTATCTTCTGATGAACACAGAGTGATCAGTTATGATCTGGTGATCTTAGGGAGTTCAATTCCCTGAATTTCCCTTGATTTCTTGATTGGGAATCTCAGAACCGAAGGGTCTCTTCTTCAAGCTTCCAGGCGAAGCTATCCCTTAGGCGGTTCACATCCTATTGAATGATAGGGTGCGAAGCTAGCCTTTGGAGTGTAACTGAAAAGAACCTTAGTGCCCTTAAAATAATTTTTAGTCAGCAGTACCCTTCTGACGAAGTTAGCCCCTGTGGCTTTGTCGCGTTCTGTTGTTCGAGGTCAAGCTTCTAGAGCGAAGCTAACACTTGGATATTTTCCCGCTTTCTGCCTTCGTGTGGAGCGCAGAGTTAAGCTGCAGTTGCGAAGCTAAGCTTCGGGGTGAAGCTATCATTAGGCCAGCTTCGCTCGAGAGCGAAGCTATGCCTTAACAAAATTGCATTCTTGTTTTAGCCTTTGTTTGGCTGATGAACTAATCATAGTATTCTTTTTCCTTGCTCTTGCAGTGCACTATACTCCTGGTCCTCTGAACAGTCTATTTGGCACAGCTAGGGGGCTAGATGGCAACGTCAGCCTGCAGTTTTAAGGGCAGGCTTCACTATTCAGCGAGCGAAGCTCTCCCGCTTGGGACACACTTATTCATGGTGGGGATCAGCACACCATGAATAGCATCTTAACTACTGCTCCCCTTGAAGATTCTGACTGAAGAATCTATCGAAAGCCCGCTTCATGTTTGGAGATGCAACGTCAGACTATGATCGCCAGCTGCTAGCCGGAGAGGGGCAGTGAATTTTTCAATTAGATGGCGAGAAGTTCTATCTCCCGTCTAGCAAGCAGCATTTTCCCTTATCCTTTTTTCAATGCATGACGAGGGCTCGGAAGATGCAGTGGCAAGTGAGTTGGAGTACTGAATCCGTTCACGTGGGAAGTTGATATTTCCCTCACCTGGTTACACAAGGACGGGTCCTCCTCGCTGCATGTTGGGTCTCCACCCTGAGAATGTACTGCCAGACATCCCAGTGGGAGAAAATCCTACGGTGGCTCAGACCTTTGCGAATCAATTCTTTAAGGTTCGTGGCAACTATCCAGCCACTGATTTCAGGACTCCAGGGTGGATTCACCCTCCGAAGGCATGGTGGAGGGATTTGACTCTATATGTCCTTGCTAATTTTGAGGAGGATCTGGAGAGGCTGGGGCTTTATGAGGCCGTCATGGTGACCTGTTATGGCATTCAGATGAGCGTAACGAACTTCAACGCCATCCTTGAGTTATACTGCCCGGCACAGGGACCTTCTTCACCCCTGTTGGCGAATTGGGTATGGCTATGCATGAGATGTGGGAAGTCTCTGATTTGCCTTTGGGTCTTTCCTATATGAAGAATATTTCTCATGCGAAGCGGAATTGGCACTTCTGGAGAAGCAGGAGCCCGCTTTATTTGAGACCTATCAGGAGTTAATGTGCCACCTATACATTTGCGCCAGCATGCATGGGAGCAGTAAGGGAGCTTCATGCAGTTTGAAGAGTTGGGGAAATTATTTGTTTCCTGACATGGAAAATACTACTGAAGCGGCTCATTGTGGAGTTACTGATGATGACATCTTTCGCCGGATGCAAGAGCATTCTCAAGGGGATCTAATTCTGGAAGAGGATGACGGCCCCTATGAGAAAGGCGATATTCTTCAGAGTTTCCCACCACCAGGCTCGTCGGCCGACGTCCCAGAAGGCACTTCTAGCAGGTTTCTTGACGGTCTGATTGAAGAGATGTGTGGTGCCGTCTTCATCTGGCGACGTCATTCTTCCGACTGTCTTGTTGCCTGTCGTTCGTCTAGTCCATGGTCGTTCTCTTGGACTTATTGGCCCAAGGTTACAATCACCCGTTTTATTGAGTTTTGATGACTACAAAACATATATAGTTATTTGCACTAATCATGTTTAATGTTTAAGTGTGTTTCAGGGTTCTAAGGATTCATGGAGTGTTCTTCCCTAAAGGAAGGTTGTTTTGACTCAAGTCGGTTCATTTCGGGTTCAAAAATCAAGCTATGCAAGATCTCATGGAGAAGCCCACTTAAAGACTTTATAGTCACCTAGAACCTATGTAAGAGTTAGTTTGTTAAAGAATGAGATTGTGTTTAGTTGGCTCAAGAACCACACACTTTTCAAAATACAGTTTTTATTTTTGGTATTTGATTTAAGTTCATGCCTTGATAACTATACATCACTCAAATTTTTACAAATTTTATATCTTGTTTATATCATGTATATCTTTCTTTATTGCATGATACTTAGTCATATATCCCTACAAAATTATTTTGAAAAATTTCCAAAGTCCAGAAAATCCCTATTTCAAAATCTGTTTCAGGTCTGGCGGTCGACCGGACCATTCCAGGCTTGGCCGGTCGACCGACCGGTCGACTGCGCCTTGTGTCCAGGGCGTGCACGGTTTTGTGCACGTCTGTCGGTCGACCGACCGGTCGACCGACTGGAAGCAGCTTGCTCTCTGTTTTTGTCGGTCGACCGACAGTTCAAAACGAATTTTCCCCTTTGGCGTCCGGTCGACCGACCGTGTCCAACGGTAGTTGCCAATTGGACGGCCAGTCGACCGGGCCAGTCGACCGACAGCCGTCCCTGCTGCCAACGGCTCTTTCCCTTTCCATGATTTTCTGATTTGGTTGCTTTTTGTGTGGCAGATAATTCTGATATTTTAGGGACTATTTTTAGACCTAATAAACTTAATTTAATTATGTTTTGATCCCTTCCTCTCCCTATAATAGAGGGATTGGTCTCTTGCAAAAATACAAGAAAAATACCTATAGTTTTCAATTTCAAAAGAAAGAAAAGTTTTCTAAAGCTCTCAATTCTCTAGTGCATTCTTGGCTATTGTTTTTCAGTTGTGTTTTCAAGCAATTTTCATGTACAACTGAGTTTGTTTTTCTCACTACACTTCTTGAGCCAAAAATTCCCTCCTCATTCTATAAGGAAGTTGTAAAGAGAAGTTTGTGATCCTTTTGGTGATCACTTGGCTACTTGTTCTTTCTTGTTGAGATACCTCTTCGGTAGAGGATTGTAATTGGTGGAGTTCGGTACTCCGGTCTTCGGTAGACCTTTATAAAAGTTCCTTGGTGGATAGTGGAACCCTTCACGGTGGTGAAGGCGGGGAGTAGAGCGGTGGCTCGAACCTCGAAACAAATATTTTGTGTTTGCGATTGTTTTCTTATTGCTCTTTATTTCTCTTCAATTCTTGCTTGTGATATTGCTTTTCATTTATAGCTTGTGATATATCTTGTGTGCGCTTCATTATTGCTTTCAATTCATTTCTTGCTACATTGTCGATCATTACTCATACAACAAGATTGCAATACGCACCTCTAACTCTTATCTAGAGGAATCACGAGGAAGGAGTTCAGAGTCCTTCACCGGGTATTCGGCTTCTAGTCTTGTTTTGGGTGATCGTTGCATCATATATTCATACTTGTTTCAAAAAGATCTTTAGATTACCATTTACACCTATTCACCCCCCTCTAGGTGTTTTTCAATTGGTATCAGAGCTTTGGTCTCTAGGCTCTTGGCTTAACAACCTTAGAGAGATCCTTTATTTGCTAATCATTATATTCATTTTTCATACTCATTCACTTAGTAAAAATGGCCGAAGGAATTTAGACCCCACCAAACTTTGATGGCTTTAACTTTCCCATATGGAAGGTTAAGATGACCGTATTTTTGCAATCTCTAGGAAGCCGGATTGCAAAGGCGGTGTCTAAACCATTTAGTGCACCCACCAGTGATGAGCCACTTGGTCCGAAATTGAGACTAAAGAATTTGATGCTAATGCTAGGGCACACTATGCTTTTCTTCAAGCCCTTAATGATGATGATATCTCTAGAGTTATTCATTGCAAATCCGCACATGAAATTTGGACTCACTTGCTTGTCACTCATGAGGGGACTTCACAAGTTAAGAGGGCTAAAATAGACCTTCTTTGTTCTCAATATGAAAATTTTTCTATGCATAAAAATGAAACCATAGATGATATGGTTACAAGATTTACAAAGATTACTAATAGACTTTCTTCTCTAGGTGATGCTATTGACAACGACCAAAGATTAAGGAAGATCATCCGGGCTCTTCCTCCTTCTTGGGAAGTCAAAGCCACTACTTTGAAGGAACTCAATGACAAAGAGGAGATGGAGCTCATAGGTCTCATTGGGAACCTCAAGACCCATGAGATGGAAAGAAAAGCAAGAGAAGAAATGGCTCCCTCCAAGAAGAAAACTATTGCCTTCAAGAGTCATTCCACATACTCCGACGAAGACGATGAAGAAGAAGATGATGAAGAGCTCTCACTTCTTCTAAAGAACGTTCGGAGGATGTATAACAAGGCAAAGTTCCAAAACAGAAGGAGATGGCAAGTTAAAGAAGAGAAGAAAATTATATGCTTCAATTGCCAAAGACCGGGTCATATTGTTGCGGAATGCCCGGATAAAGTCAAGCCCTCCACCTCCAAGAAGCCATACAAGAAGAAAGCATTAAAGGCTACTTGGGATTCCGAAAGTGAATCCGAGGAGGAAGTTGACACCGCCAACATGTGCTTCATGGCAAATGAAAGCACAAGCAAGGTAACCCCTAACACTTCTTTTGATTGTGAGCTCTCCATGGATGAATTAGGAGAAGCATTTGAAGAACTCTCACATAACTATGATTTTCTTAAAAAGAAATATTTGAAAATGAAAAAGAAAATGAGTCTCTAAATCACCAAGTTTTCACTCTTACTAAAGAAAAGGATGAATTACTTTCTAATCTTGTTTCTACACAAAAAGATTTTGATAATTATAAGATTTCTTGCAAAGGTAAGTTTCTACAAGTTAATGAAAATGAAATTTTCATACTAAAAGAGAAAATTGATTCATTAGGAGTAGTTTTGAAAAAGTGTGAATTTGATAAGAATAGACTTGAGGCTATGTTTCCTAAGAAACAAGCCCCTAAGAAACAATCACATGCTATTCATGCTCATGTTCATAAATCACAACCTTTACATCATGCCAAACGCCCCAAACATGCTAACACTCCACACACATCATGCATTCATGTATAGGAAAGTATTTTCATGCACATATTGTAGCCGTTAAGGTCACTTAGTTAAGTTTTGCTATGATAGACTTAATGCATCTCATCATAATGTTTGGGTTCGAAATACTAACTTTCAAGGACCCAAGAAAATTTAGATACCAAAGTCAACGAATTTGTTAAATGATGTAGGTACTTTCCAAGGCCCAACGACGTAAAGGATTATGGTATCTTGATAGTGGTTGCTTAAGGCACATGACTTGGGATATCAACAACTTTGCAACCCTATCAAGATACCATGAAGGTGGCACCGTCACCTTCAGAGATGATGCCAAGGGAAAAATCATCGGTATTGGTAATGTTAAACTTCGTACATCCCCTTTAATAGAAAATATTGTTTTAGTTGATGACCTCAAGCATAATCTCTTGAGTATTAGTCAACTTTGTGATAAAGGTTTTGATGTTGTTTTTGATAATTTAGCTTGTAAAGTTATTGATAGACTATCCAACACATGTATATTTTTCGGTTTTCGTGAAAGCAATATAAACATGATTGATTTGTCTAATATGTCTTGCAATGCTACTTGTTTGAAAGCCCTCGATGATGACTCTTGGTTGTGGCATAGAAGATTAGGCAACATTTCTTTTGACCATCTATCTAGATTAAACAACAAGGAAATGGTGAAATGTATTCTTGCTTGAACTTTGAAAAGGACCGCGTTTACGACACGTGCCAACTTGGAAACAAACCAAGTCCTCTTTCAAGTCAATCAAGGATATCATGACATCACGTCCCTTGGAGTTGATCCATATGAATTCGTTTGGTCCTACTCAAACCAAAAGTCTAAGTGGGAATCGTTTTGCATTTGTTTTAGTTAATGATTTTTCGCGTTTTACTTGGTTTTCTTTTTAGAGCACAAAAATCAAGCCTTTTCATATTTTCAAGTCTTTAAGAAAAGATTTGAAAAGAAAAAAGATTCTTCTATTTTAAGAATAAGAAGTGATAGAGGAGGTGAATTCAATAACCTACCCTTTACCACTTTTTGTGAAGAATATGGAATTAAGCATGAACTATCTTGTCCTAGAACTCTACAACAAAATGGAGTTGTTGAGAAGAAAAATCGGACATTACAAGAGATGGCTAGGACAATGATTTTGGGTGGAACACGGAGGGTTCGGCAAGCAAAGGCGGGCCGGCCATTCGTGTTGACTCCGCCAAAGATTTTTCAATGGGGCCCGTAAGGACTGATGCAGCCCTCAAGACGATTGAGGCGACATTATCTTTTGGTACTGTTTTGACCTTTTGACTCTTGATATTTGCTATACCTTACCTAAACAAAGTCTTATTGAAGGTGTTCCGCCTTTAGGTGCATCGACTTCAAGAGAGCCAATCAATCTTCCTGAGGGATCCAGGGGTGAAGTAAGTACTTCAACCACGGTGGATGCTGCTGAGTTGGATGCCTTGTAAGGCGACCTGCCCTCTTATCAGTCTGAACCAGCCAGAGGAACTGAAATTAAGGGGACGGTAGTCACGGAGCCAATCTCACTTCTAATTATATCAATGAGTGAGGTGCCATTGGTTTCTCCAGTGCCGCCTATCTTGCCAGGTGCGGAGCTGAAGGTGATTACCAATCCTACTTCTTCAACACTGGTGGTTGAGCCAGCTCTCCCGGAAATAGTCACTAGTCCTACCTCGGTTGTAGCTAGTGTACTGGTTTCAATGAGGACTCCTCTGAGATCACCGACGACCTCTCATGTTGCTGCGACCAGTGCTTCTACTATTCCCTCTACAGTAGTATCAACAAAGCCAGTGGAATCTTCAGGGGCTGCTCGCCTGCTAGGAGTGATTGAGGCCGAGAATGAATTTGTGGCTGTTAGTCGATAGCTTTTATAAAGCTTGAAGCGATCTATCGCTTTGATTTTGAAAGGCTTGACTACCTCATTCTCTGCTTTAAAGGTGGTCCTCTCCCGAAGCATTGAGAGTATCCGAGACTTTGGAGGGGATGACCAGGCCGCTGCATTGGAAATTCTGGTGGACCAACTTGAGAGGGATGTAGACGAATGGCGCCGTCTTAGCCATTCAGACCTGGAGTTTTTAGTTAATGAGCAGCTTGCGCACCTTGTCGCTCAGATGCATGAAGCTTATCTTGCCGCTCAGGAAGCCGCTAAGGCCATTTCTTCTGACTTGAACTCCTTGGAGACAAGGAAGGTAGAGCTCGGGGACGCCATAGACGCTTCTAGCAGTGCTCTTCTTGACGCTGAAGATAAAATTGAAAAGGCCAAGGAGATGATCAGGAAGGCAAATCTTCTTTTATTCAAGGCTGAACTAGTGCGTCTTGAAGAGACTGCCCGGCTTGAGCAGCTTAGGGCTCAAAATGACGAACTCTTGCGGCAAGAGTTAGCTCAGAGGGCAACCTTGGTTGAAGTTGAAGCTCGCTTGGCCCAGACGGCGAGCTTTAATGAGGCTGAGCTGAGGTCGTAGGCGCTTGTCAGGGCTGTTGACGATAGGAAGACAAGGCTAGTCATTCTTGAAGGACGGATCAAATCTTATGAAGCACCCTCATAGGCTGTAATATATGTGCATTCATGTATCCCTTCCCCTCCTTTTTTTTTTCACGGAATCAATAAAAGTAGTTTCATTTTGACTCCCCTGTTGTGTTTCTAACTTGTTTTATCTTTTGAATTCTTGCTTCCAAGTTGTATTACAGCCCTTTAAGAAAATAGTCCTTACTGGACTAAAAAGATGAGACCTGGCCACTACCGATTCAGAGGTCGCAATGACATAACCGATTGAGAAGCCATCAAGCTCACAATTTTGTCGTATGATGACAAAGAAATAGTCCTTGCCGGACTAAAAGATGAGACTTGGCTATCTGCCGGTTCAAAGATCACAATGACATAATCGATTGAGAAACCATCAAGCTCAAAATTTTGTCGTATGATGACAAAGAATAGTTCTTATCGGACTGAAAGGTAAGACTTGGCTATTTGCCGGTTCAGAGGTCGCAATGACATAACCGATTGAGAAGCCACCAAGCTCAAGGTAGTCCTTGACGGACTGAAAAGTGAGACTTGGCTATCTGCCGGTTCAGAGGTCGCAATGACATAACCGATTGAGAAGCCACCAAGCTCAAGGTAGTCCTTGACGGACTGAAAGGTGAGACTTGGCTATCTGCCGGTTCAGAGGTCGCAATGACATAATCGATTGAGAAGCCACCAAGCTCAAGGTAGTCCTTGACGGACTGAAAGGTGAGACTTGGCTATCGCCGGTTCAGAGGTCGCAATGACATAACCGATTGAGAAGCCACCAAGCTCAAGGTAGTTCTTGACGGACTGAAAGGTGAGACTTGGCTATCTGCCGGTTCAGATGTCACAATGACATAACCGATTGAGAAGCCACCGAGCTCAAGGTAGTCCTTGACGGACTGAAAGGTGAGACTTGGTTATCTGCCGGTTCAGAAGTCGTAATGACATAACCGATTGAGAAGCCACCAAGCTCAAGGTAGTCCTTAACGGACTGAAAGGTGAGACTTGGTTATCTGCCAGTTCAGAGATCGCAATAACATAACCGATAGAGAAGCCACCAAGCTCAAGGTAGTCCTTAACGGACTGAAAGGTGAGACTTGGTTATCTGCCGGTTCAGAAGTCGCAATGACATAACCGATTGAGAAGCCACCAAGCTCAAAATAGTCCTTATTTGGAAAAGGTCTCGTTTTCATTGCGAAAAACGAGGAGATCACTGTCATAGGTTTAATGTTAACGTAACAGCGAAATGGATGCCAGAGATATACTATTAAACATAGCATGAAAAGGGTCTCGTTCTCACGGGGAGAAATGAGAAAATCACTGTCATAGGTTTAATATTAACGTAACAGCGAAATGGATGCCAGAGGTATACTATTAAACATAGCATGAAAAGGGGTCTCGTTCTCATGAGGAAATCACTGTCATAGGTTTAATGTTAACATAATAGAGAAATGGATGCCAGAGGTGTACTGTTAAACATAGCAAGAAAAGGGTCTCGTTCTCACGAGGAAATCACTGTCTAGGTTTTATGTTAACGTAACAGCGAAATGGATGCCAGAGGTATACTGTTAAACATAGCATGAAAAGGGTCTCGTTCTCACGAGGAAATCACTGTCATAGGTTTAATGTTAACATAACAGCAAAATGGATGCCAGAGGTATACTGTTAAACATAGCATGAAAAGGGTCTCGTTCTCACTGGGAGAAACGAGGAAATCACTATCATAGGTTTAATGTTAACGTAACAGCGAAATGGATGCTAGAGGTATACTGTTAAACGTAGCATGAAAAGGGTCTTGCTCTCACGGGGAGAAACGAGGAAATCACTGTCATAGGTTTAATGTTAACATAACAGCGAGATGGATGCCAGAGGTATACTGTTAAACATAGCATGAAAAGAGTCTCATTCTCACGGGGAGAAACGAGGAAATCACTGTCATAGGTTTAATGTTAACGTAACAGCGAAATGGGTGCAAAGATCTTTATATGTGGTCTTACCATTCTATGGATGAGAATTGGTAAGTGATTTTGGAGAGGGAATCAAATGAGAATAGGTCCCTTAGGATTTTTAGCAAATCCTCAGCTGTCAACGGGTTTGATATGCCTTTACCAACTACCGTTTGAGTCGGGTTAGCCATGCTATTCCCCTCAGCATGATGAGTTGTTGAGGACTCATGTTGGGCTTAAAGGCCAACATTTTCCTCTATCCTTAACCGTTAAAGGTGTTGGATCAAATGGTTAGTGCATGCGTAACCTTGATTCTCCTTTGAGACAACCAGTATATGACCAGGTTCCTACTGGTTTATGGTTGTATGATCTCGTTTGGAGGAAGAGAGAGAGAGCTCTTTCTGTGTACCTTAGATTTGAAGGTCTTGATCAGAGGTGTAGTGTTAACTTGATCATGAGAAGGATCCTTAATCAAGGATAATACTTCTTTAAGAACTTGCCATTGATCGGCATTATGAGTAAATCGCCATCTGAAGTCATAAGGTGATATGCTCCGTTTGAATAGACTGTTTCTATTACAAACGGTCCTTCCTATTTAGGCTGAAATTTGCTTTTGGTTTTGTGCGTCATGATCATTGGTCGTCTGACGGTTAAAACCAAATCTCCTTTCTGGAAGACTCTTTGTTTGACCTTGTTATTGAAGGCTTTTGAGATTCGAGCTTGATACAACTCGATGTGTTGCTGAGCTTATAGTCGCTTCTCATCTAGGGCTTCGAGCTCTTGAAGACGCAACGGATCATTGTCCTCTGATGTTATCTTAGTGGTCAGAGCAACTCGTAATGACGACATCTGGATTTTCAATTGTATGACTGCTTCACACCCGTACACTAGGGAAAAAGGCGTATTGCCTGTCGGGGTCCGAACCGTGGTTCGGTAAGCCCAAAGACATTCACCAAGCTTTTCGTCCCAATCTCGCTTATTCGAGGAGATGAACTTCTTGAGTAACTTGATGATTGTTTTGTTGAATGCTTCCGCCAAGCCATTAGTGGCAGGATTATAGGCAGTTGAAGCTACATTCTGAATTCGGTATTTATCACAGAATCGATAGAATACCTGGCTTATGAATTGGGGCCGTTATTATGGATGATCTGCCTAGGGACACCAAACCGATGGATGACATGGTGTTTGATGAAATTAACCACGTTGGAAGTTTTGACTTCAACCAGTGGTATGGCTTCTGCCCACTTTGAAAAGTAATCGGTTATTGCCAGGATAAACCGGTGACCTCTTGTCGAAGAGGGGCTGATTGGCCCTACGACATCGATTCCCCATGCTTCAAATGGCCATGAAGCAACAGTTGGGTGGAGCAACTCTGGAGGTTGGTGTATGAAGTCCGCATGAATTTGGCATGCTTTACACCTTCATGCATATTGGATCGCATCAGCTATCATGGTTGGTCAATAATATCCAAGCCTATGTAGTCTGTCTTTAAGTTTCGGACCTGGCTGATGAGCTCCGCAAATGTCATCGTGTGCTTCTTTAAGCATTTTCTGTGCTTCTGAATTAGAAAGACAACGGAGAAGGACACCATCATATGAACGACGGTAAAGTGTCTTCAGAGTTGGATCGTAATAGAAATGGAGAGAACTTCATCTAATAGATGCCGCTTCTTTAGGATTGTCTGGCCGCAGACCATGTAAAGTATAGTCGATGAGAGGAAATCACCAATCTCTCAGCTCAAGATCCGTCGAGATATTATAGACCTCTCTGGTTCTTAACATATGTTTAGAGCAGACAAGGTGTCGAGTCGCCACTGTGAGGTGATACTCGGTGTTGACTGATAAGGCTAGTGTTGTTGCTAATGTAGCAAGAGCATCCGCCTTAGTATTCTGAGAACGAGACACGTGCCCGATGTAGAAACCATCAAACAGATTAGCCAATTCGATGACCGTGTGATAATAAGGCACCAAATCTTCATGACGGACCTCATATTCGCCTTTAACCTGACTGATAATCAGTTTTGAATCGCCATAAGCTTCGAGGTAGTGTACCCCCATTCCGTGGGCGAGCTGAAGACCAATGAGCAGAGCATTATATTCCGCTACATTGTTCGAGCATGATTCCGTCAGAGAAAATGCTATAGGAAGGACATGATTCTGCGGAAATAAACACAACGCCCACGCTGGCAATGATCCTGCCTTTAGGGCCTATTCGTGATGCTCCATCGAAGAACATCTGCCAAACTTCATCCTTTGAAGTTACATTGGACTCGAAAACTTCATCCAGAATATCTTCGTGAAGTTTTGAGTGTTCTGGAACTGGATGAGCAGCCAAGAACTCTGCAAGGGCCTGGCCTTTAACCGCCTTTTGAAGGATAAAGATCATGTCGTATTGAGATAAGAGAAGCGCCCATTTAGCTAATCTTGAATTCAATGATCCTGGCTTCATCATTAGAAGACGTAAAGGATTCACTCTGGATATGACATGTATGGTTTGGCCGACCAAATAATGTCGTGTCTTCTGAACGGCAAAGACAAGAGCTAAGCACTTCTTCTCGATAGGATTATAGCGAGATTCCGCCCCTATCAGAGTCCTGCTCAGATAATAAATGGCCTGTTCATGACCATTGTCGTCTTTTTGAGCAAGCAGGGCACCAAGAGAATGGTCCATAGCTTTCACATAAAGTAAGAATGGTTTCCCTGATGTGGGAGTCACTAAGACTGGAGGTTTTGTTAGATATCTCTTGATGTCCTCATAAGTTTCCTGACAAGCTTGATCCCATATGAAGAAAGCACTCTTTTCATGAGTCGGGAGAACGGTTGACAGCGACCTGAGAGATTTGCGATGAATCTTCTAATATAAGCCAGTCTACCTTGCAAGCCTCTAAGCTCTCAGAGGTTCCTAGGTGGGTGCATGCTTTGAATGGCTTTGACTTTGTCTGGGTCAAAATTAATTCCTTTTGATGTAACAATAAACCCAAGGAACTTGTCACTCGAAACTCCCAAGAAGGATTTTGTCGGATTCATCTTCAACTGATGAGCTCGCATTATGTCGAACATGATTCTCAAGTCACGAAGATGGTCATTCTTATTGCGGCTTTTGACAGCAATGTCATCGACATAGCATTCTACCGTTTTTCAGAGATGATCGTGAAAGATTGTACTCATTGCCCGTTAATAGGTTGCTCTGGCGTTCTTTAGCCCAAAGGGCATCACAGTGTAGCAGTATACCCCCAATGGTGTTCGGAACGAAGTATGTTTCTTGTCATCGGGATACATCTTAATCTGATTGCATCCTGAAAAGCCATCCATAAAAGACATTCTTTCGAATCCACAGGTATTGTCAATCATGACATCGGTGATGGGCAGTGGGAATTCATCTTTAGGACAAGCTGTATTGAGATCACGGTAGTCGATGCAGATCCGTATTTTCCCATTTTTCTTGAGGACGGGAACGATATTAGCAACCCAATCTGAATGTTGTTCTCCCGTATGAAGCCACATGCGATGAGCTTATGAACTTCGGCTTCAAAAGCCTCCATAATGTTCGGGCGAAACCGACGTTGTTGCTGCTTGACTAGCTTGACGTCAGGTTTGATATTTAGACGATGCATGGCTACTTGTGGATCAAGTCCACGCATATCTTCGTAGTTCCATGCGAAGACGTCTATATACTCCTTTACGAGTATTATTAATTCTTCTTTTTCTATAAGTGATAAGCTCTCACTTATAAAGATGGGTTTAGGGTGATGTTGACTACCCAAGTTGACCTGCATCACCTTGTCTTCAGTAGGTGGTTTGCGCAGTTCAAATCGCTTTTCCCATTGGAGATCTAATTACTGAGCCCATGGTTCCTCATCAGTAGCTTCCGCAAGCTCCAATTGACTGCTTGAGGTCATATTAACGGTGAGAGTCTCGAACATTATTCCCACATTGACATCTGAGTCTCACTCAGAGGATGAGGCAGAATGTGATAGAATCGGTTCGCGATCCCTGAATTGAACCGTTGCTTGTGGTGTGGGTGTAACGTATCCCAACCCCCTGCGTGTGTTATTATACTAATTTGCAGGTTTCCCTTTTGGCACAAAGTTACGCAGCAAACTACGCCTTCCTTTTTTGAAATTCAGGCCCTCTCCATGTTTTAGGTTGTACCCCATTTTCTTCATCATATGGAATGCTGATCGCGCGTAATGGAAAAATTGTGGAGCGTTTGAGTCTGAACTTGAATCCATAGCTGTGTACCCTCGTGGTTGGGCTCTACCGAAAATTATCGGTGACTGACCTTCTTTGGATGGAGGGATCACTAAAACGGCCTCTTCTATAAATTCCATGGGTGTATCAGATGCGCTTGGCCCATTCATCCTCATCTTTAGAAGGAGTGTTACATTAGGGATTATTAAGACATGCTATAACTGGTTCACCAATTAGAATGGCTGGCATGTCTGCTTCAGATTCTGAGTCCGCCTCATTACCACTATCATCATCGTCGGGTAATGATTCTTTTGATGTTTCACCAGTCTCTTGATACAGGAGGGCGTCAGTGAAGTAATTTTTCACCCATTTGAATGGTTGCTTCTCAGCGAAGACAGTTTGTACTGTCGTGTCATCTTCAACATATTTGAAGCACTGATGCAGAGTAGAGGGAACGATCCAGTTAGCGTGGATCCACGGTCGTCCCAGTAGCAAGTTGTATGATGTGTTAGCGTCAATGACATAGCACGTCACTTCAGACTTCAGAATCCCGATTCGGCAACGGAGTCGAATTTTCTCAAGTGGATGACTACTCCCGGCATTGAAACCGTATATTGTAGTACTGGCTGCGGACAACCTATATAGTGGTATACCGAGGAAGTAGAGGAGCCTTTTGGGGATGATATTGAGTACAGTCCCCGAATCAACCTGTGCCCATTCAATGCATGTTGAACGATGTATCCGGTGTAGTACAGAGGTCGATCGTGCTTGTTATCCTTGAGAAGTATATCTTCCGCTGTGAAAGTAATAGCGGGTACCTTTGACTGTACATGATGTCATTCAGGGCAAGAAGACTGAGCGTCATCGTCAGGGATTTCTGGCATATATGTCAGGAATGATTCTGAATCAGCCACCGCATCTCTGAGCACTTTTCTTGTCTCTTTTGAGAGACGAAGGAGCTCGTGTATTGTAATACGAACCGAGATATTGGCCAGCTGGGCCAATATATCAAAACGAAAGGGCGTGTCAAGCCCTGGGCCTGAAGGCTTTTTCAGGACATGGTCGAACCGGACTTCCTTAGGCTTTTCCTTTCCTTGGTCGGAACCGAAGCAGACGCTGGTACTTGCACTGACGTCGTTTGCTGTGGTGTCTCGTTAGTAGCTTTCTCATACTGTTTTAAGTATGATTTTCCGAATCGAGTACCCGTTAGGTGAGGTACGTCATCCTGCACCGTGCAAGCGTGCTTTTCCCCTTCAGAATCGCTTAGAGAAACTGATGTAAGATGTCATCGTCTGGCAAGATGGAGATGACATTGCAAGATTTGCCCTTTGACTTGGACTTCTTTGAATCCCATTGTTCGTCTTGGACAAGGTCTGGGTGTATCCACATGATTTTCCCTGTCTCCAGTGTCAAGGGAACAACACCCTTATTATCTTGAGTTTTAACTGCAGAATGTGTGACTTCCAGCCGTGGCACAGGGACTGGATAAGTCCCGTCAGGAACTGTGACCTTTGGGGTTTTGCCGAACTCGAGGGTCACTATATTTGCAGTGACTTTCTTTTACTCTGACTTCAGTGTCAGGACTCCGGCGTCGATCAAAGCTTGAATTCTGTCCTTGAGGACAAAGCACTTGTCGGTAGGATGGTGGATCATCCTGTGGAAGAGACAGTATTTGGGATCATTCGTGCGTCCTATTTCATTGGGACATCGAGCATCAGCTTCAATTTATTCCTTTGTGGAGTAAATGGAATATTGTGGCCACCTGATCGTCTTTGAAGGAGTACTGTTTCGGAGAAAAATTAGACTCCTAATTATTGAAGTCGCTCTTCTTGGTCTTTGACTGAACATCCCCTGACAATTCAACGGACATAGTCTCTTTCCCTTTGGCTTAAGAAGACTGCACCTTGTCACTACGTCCTTTATTATTCATACCCCATTTGCCTTTAGGGGTGGATGGTTTGAACTTTTTAGCTGACTTTTCGGCTATCTCGGCTTGTTCGACCAGTTCTTTCTAGGTATGGGCTTTGACAGCCCCATGCGACCTCTACTTGGTCTAAGAAGTTGTGCCTGCACGTCTGTAAGAGCATGACAAGTTTCTGAACCGCTCAATGTAGTCACGGACAGATTCGCCCTTCTTCTGCACGGTGGAGAGGAGCTTGTCCATTGTTACTTCGGTATCATCCTCATAGAAACGAGAAAGGAATCGGGTTTCCAGGTCGATCCAGGAATTGACGGAGCCCAGAGGGAGACTTCAGAACCAGTCAAATGCTACCCCCTTTAAGGTGCCAATGAACAGCCCTTGCCATCATACGTATGTAACGTTGGTGGTTTGAACTTTGGTGGGTATGGCACTGAATCCCACTCCAGTGGGTAAGGACGGACTGCCCCTACTTTCTTTAATTCATCCCTCTGAGCTAAGGATGCAATTTGAGCTTAGATGCCTTTAAGGACTTCAGCGTCCAAAGAAGAACCCTCTTTCGACTTCTCCGTCCTTGGTTGTTCATTGCTAAGACGTTCTTCCTTATCATGGTTACTTCCGGTATCATTATTATTTCAGTTATTGAGGAGTTGAGCAAGCATCTGTTGAATATTATCCAAAGCTTCTTGCTGGGTCTTGGAAGTTTGCTCCTGAGCTTTCAAACGTCGACGAAGATCATCATTACTGTTATCAGCCATGTTCACTGCTACTCTGTCTGTTCGCACTGAGCTGACTGTCGCTGAAGAGGCATACCCACTGTTTTCATCCTCTTCATCAGACCATTGAATTGATCCTCTCCTTGGTTCTGGTGAGGCTACTGCAGTTGAGGAAGATGGCTGTTCGTAATTGTAGGGTATTGCAACCCTAGATCTGGTGTTGCGGAAG
Source organism: Agave tequilana (assembly GCA_038442645.1). Taxonomy (NCBI): domain Eukaryota; kingdom Viridiplantae; phylum Streptophyta; class Magnoliopsida; order Asparagales; family Asparagaceae; genus Agave; species Agave tequilana. The sequence goes on from JAVJIF010014931.1 coordinate 17,821, forward strand.
AGCCTTATCTGTCTCCGCAGAGACTTACTTTGAAGATTTAGCCAGAGGGGCTCTGGCCATATTGGCTTCCTTGAATTAAGAGATAGACCCGAAGGTCTGTTCGTTGCATTGCGACACTTGTTTCTCAGTAGTGGAGAAATCAATCCCCAGCGGAGTCGCCATCTTGTTTTCCATTGATTTGCAAAGGGGAAAACTTACAAAAAAGAAAAGGGCCGAGGAGCTAAATTACAAGTAACACAAAAGATTACAAGTAGATCTCCTCAGAGATTCTGGAGAAGTGTGCCGATAGGAATCTAGTCAGCACGCGATCACTTTGTCCCTTTGACGATGCGAGCGATGAGATTCCCTTCTGCCTGGTTCGGGGAATCGAAGAACAGAAGGTTGGTAGAACCTTCTTGTTTCTTCTCAAAACCACCTTCACTTAGGAATTCCTTCTCGCCTGATTCTGGAGATTCCTTGGGAGGAAAGAAGGTATTAGGGTATCAGCACCCTGATTAGAGAAACAATTCTCTAAAAGTCTCTGAATTATTAGAAGTAAGAGAATAGATCTCTGTTTAGCCTCTTTCTCTGTGCGTGCGTTTATGCGCCTCTTGCGTGTGCGTCTCTTCTTGTGGAGATCTCCCTCTCCTTGTGCCTCTGGTGGGCTATTTATAGGGAGAGCAGGAGTATAATTGTTCCTTGAAAATTTGAAAATAGTTTGAATCAAATCTGTTCAAATCTGGAAAGTAGCCTTGCTGCGAGGCTAGAATCAGCTTCTGAGAAGCTAGAAGTAGCAGGTTGCATTGATCCTCCTGATCTGTTTTGATTCTTTCCATATAATTGAAAGATCTCCCCTGATCTTCTTACTTGTTCTAGGAGAGTCAAGTGATTATGGTAAACAATTACCAAATTTGATCTCAGATTTGATCTTGCTTAGATTTGATCTTGATCTTGAATTGATTTGATCTCATCTGGAGATTTGATTGGTCAAAGGTTGACCATGAAAGACCCGCAGCGGAGTTGGAAGGAGCATCTGGCGAAGTTAGAAGAAAGCTCTCCAGCGAAGCTAGATAACATCTGTGGCGAAGCTACCGAACATCCTTCTGCGCGGTTGTGTGTGGCTTCGAGCGAAAATAACTCTCTGCGGAGTTAACTGAGTACTTCAGGCGAAGCTGTAAGTTAGCTTCCTGATGGAGCTTTGAATGACTTGAAGGCAAAGTTATCCCTTTGGGCTCATGTGATGCTAAGTGTTAGCATCTTAGACCTGCATAGGTCTGTTTAGAGACAATCTGGGCTTACTGTCTGCTTCAGTAAAGTCCAAGTTGCTGCTTTGTCCCTCAGAGATGGGTGAAAACTTGGTCATCAGCTTGTCTGTCACTTGTCTTTTGTAAATGTCAACAAGTTTAGACATTGTTCAGGCCAATAAGAATCTTATCTTTTTAAAGTGTTAACATTCATATAGAAACTTAGTTTGTCTGTTTGTCCATCCGTCTTCATCCGTGAGTATAAGAGAGAGAGAGAGTAGCGTCGACACCCTCCTTCCTCTCCCCTCTCATCTTCCTCCTGATCAATCCTGACCAACGATCGGTTTCTCACTGACAACAACAATATACTAGTATTATATTATTTATATTTAAAGAGATTATTATGGTTAAAGTCTCAAGCAGAAAAAGTTGGAACTGAATAATGAAATCACATGAGAAAAAGGTGAGGAGCTGCTAGTTGATGAGGGATGTGACCTCTGGCTATGTTGCTATGAATCTTCAATTCCACAGAGCGAAAAGAATTTAGGGTATCAAAATCCAATCCCTCTTTCTCATTCCCTTCAAATTTTCTGTAAATTCATCTACTTTGTTGCTTAAAATCTCTTCATCAAGGGCGCGGACTTTATATCAAACTTTCTTCAATTATCTATAGAGATAACAAAACTCACGTAGAGCAAACCCTAGTTCATCTATTTTCTTCCCTTTTATTTACTATGCTTGAAACAACACCAAAGTAGCAAATGTGTCATCAGCCCTTCTCCATTCAATCTCTCCACTCCCTACCACTAAAACTAAGCACAAATCCAAAACCAAACCCTTCTTCTTCTTCTTCTTCTTCTTCTTCTCTCATCTCTCAAATCTTAACAATGTTTCACTCCACAAGGGGTTTTCTTAGGCTCTAGCATCAACCCACATCACCATTCCCCCAAAGGAGACTCATTTCACCCTACCCAATTGGAGAAATTGCAAGAATGACATGAAAGCAATGGAGCTCAGACTCCATGATGCCTTCTTGTACATGGAGCACATTGTTGGGAAAGGCCACAAGCCCGACCCGACCCAGTCAACCCCGCTTCTGCATGATCTGTGCGAAGTGAATAAGATTAGGAAAACCATTCGGTCATGGAGTAGATGGCTAGTTCGGGAAAGACCCTGGATTCTTCGACCTATACCTTCTTGGTCAATCAGTTGTGTAAGACAGGGAATGTTAGGTACGCGACGCAGCTAGTTGATAAAATAGATGACTATGGTTGTCTGTTAGTGTTGGGAATATGAAGAATATATGTGAATCTTTGAATTGAATTACAACGAGATCCGTTGATCGAATCAATTGGATGATGGTTGGAGTGTGTTCTCCTTCCATTGGGGATGAACATGGTATATTCACATGTTCAATTTCGACTTCGAATAAATGAGATATTCAAGTCTAAAGATTGCCTAATTCAAAGCCAAAATGAAACTAAAGGTAGCTAAAGGCATTTAGTCCAACATTGGCCATGGGATGGAAGTTTGTAGTGTTTAAATAGAGAAAAGGGCATGCCCTTTGGGTACTTGGAGTTTTCGCGCACGATTGGGAGGAAACCATGCCCGCACATGCGCACGCGCGCGCGCCACCGCTGGCGGCGCCAGTGTCGGGCCAGGCACGGGACCGGGACCTGGACCGGGTTCGGGTTCCCTACCCGACCTGGTTTTTTTTGAGCTGGGTCTCACGGGTATAGGTTACGCGGAGCATAGTTGAAACAAACCGTTGCAACGGTTCAGACCGCAACTGTTGGTTGGGGTTTGGATGGAAATACCCCTCCCGGAGCGCTATAAATAGCGCCCCATTTTCTCAAATTATGACACACCAAAATCCAACTCTCTCTACGTTCTGAACTGAGATCCTCTCTCTCAGTTGAAGTAACTTCCAAAGGGAAGTGGGAAATCAGTAACTCAGTTTCTGAGCGGCTTCCAAAGAGATTCTACAAAAATTCATTCTGAAAGAGGTCTCAGAAAATTCAACAGATTCTTTAGCAGAATTGTTGTCTGAATCTAGGACTTCCAAAGAAGAATATTCTTCTACCTTCCTTCTTCCTTTACAGTGGGTGCTCCTCCAAAGTAAAGGCAAATATTCTCCTGAAATTTGTCTTAGTCCCGCTGCTTCAATAATCCTGTGAAGGTGCTGGTTAACTACGGTTCGACCGTATGGTGATTTGATAGTGCTATCCAAATACCGTGAAGGAGTGTTGTATCTTGGGAGACCAGCGTCCAGTAACCCGTTAGCACCGGTGCGGGGGACGTAATTGTCTTAAGGAGATTCGCTTTAAGCGTACCTCACTCCACGTACTGTATAAGTGAATTAATTTCTTTATACAGGGGATATACTGAATATCAGTATATTGAACTGACTTATACCAGTCTAATTGGTGTTTAACCAAGGAAGGTAATTGAAAGGTGGTTCTTTAATTAAGGAACGTTCTATTGAACAGAAAACCTCCCACCTGATATTAACCAACCTGGCCAATTAGATCGGTGATATTTCAGTGATATTGATTAGTAGTCAGATTGATCCCAGAAATAAACAATCTTAAGACAATTACGTATTGAAGTTTCTTACTTCTGTTCTGCTTGAACTTGCAAAAAATGTCTGAGACTAATCAAGATAGCTCTAGTAAGGCACCAAACATGCAGCTACAAGTTTTTGATGCCTACTCCACTTCCTAACCTAAAGCCGAAGAAGTCAGAAAAATTTGATGGCACAGAATTCAAGAGGTGGCAACAGAAGTTGCTCTTCTACTTAACCACTCTGCATCTGGCCAAATTCTTGCAAGAAGATTCACCAGAACCCGGAACTGACCGGGACTCAGTCCTTGCAGTCAATGCATGGACTCAAGGTGACTTCCTTTGCCGAAACTATGTTTTAAATGGACTGGATGACTCTCTTTACAATGTCTACAGTCCCATCACAACGGCAAAGAAGTTATGAGCCAGTCTTGACAAGAAGTACAAGACTGAGGATGCTGGTACCAAGAAGTTCGTCGTAGGACGATTTTTGGAGTACAAAATGGTGGACAGCAAGACTGTAATCAGTCAGGTGCAAGAGTTTCAACTTATCTTGCACGAGATAGAAGCCGAAAGTATGATTCTACCTGAAACCTTTCAGGTTGCTACTATTGTGGAGAAACTCCCACCTGCGTGGAGAGATTTCAAGAACTACCTGAAGCACAAGCGAAAGGAGCTGAAGTTGGAAGATCTCATTATGAGGCTTCGAATCGAGGAGGACAACAAAAAGTTCGAGAAAAGGAGCAGTAAGAACTCCTATGAAGCCAAAGCCAATGTGATCAAAGACTCAAAGGGAAAAGCGTCTACTTCCAAAGGCCTAAAGCGGAAGAAGACTTCCCAGGGGTACAAAGGTAAAGGTCCAAGAAGGCAAAACATGCGCTTTAAGGGAACCTGCTACATCTACAACAAAGAAGGGCACTAGGCGAATGAATGTCCCAGCCGTCTCAAAAAGAACAAGAAGAACCATCCACAGGCAAACTTGACCGAACCATGCGTCGCTAAGCCTTTCAGCTGTGGTGTCAGAAGTGAATCTGACAATCAATAATAAGGATTGGTGGGTAGACACTGGGGCTACTCGGTACATCTGCTCTGAGAAATTATTATTCTCTGAATATCAAAAACTAGAGCAAGATGAGCAACTATTCATGGGAAACTTAGCCGTCTCCAAGGTTGAAGAAAAAGGCAAGGTCATCCTGAAGTAGACATCTGGAAAAGAGCTTACTCTGAACGATGTGCTACATGTTCCAGATATTCGCAAGAATCTGATCTTTGGATCAATACTTAGTAAGAAAGGATTTAGAATGATTTTTGAATCAGATAAATTCGTACTTATTAAGGGTGGGATGTATGTGGGAAAGGGTTATCTTATTGATGGACTTTTAAAAGTCAATGTTGCTGTGGTAGATAAAAAGTCTATGTATTTGTACCCAAAGCTTATAAATAAAGGAAAAACTTCTGTTTATTTTCTTGAGTCTCCTACTTTATGGCATGCTAGATTAGGGCATGTAAATTACAAGTCTTTAAAGAACTTGTTTAATCTAGGATATATTCCTAAACTCAACTTGGAAGAAATTCGCAAGTGTGAGATTTGTGTTGAGGCCAAGTTAGCGAAAAATTCATTTCACTCAATTGATCGAAATACAGAACCTTTAGGGTTAATTCATAGCGATCTGTGTGACTTGAAGTTTATGCCAACTAGAGGCGGTAAAAAGTATTTTATTACTTTTATTGATGACTGTACAAGATACTGCTATGTGTATCTTTTAAACAGTAAGGATGAGGCAATAAATATGTTTATAGCATATAAAGCCGTAGTTGAGAATCAACTCAATAAGAATATCAAGATTCTAAAATCCGATAGAGGCGGAAATATGAATCAAATGATTTTAGTGAGTTATGTGCTAAATTTGGTATAATCCATCAAACAACAGCACCATATACTCCTTAGCAAAATGGAATTGCTGAACAGAAGAACAGAATTTGAAGGAGATGGTCAATTCTATGCTCATAAGTTCTGGAGCTCCGCAGAACTTGTGGGGGGAAGCTCTGTTAACTGCAAATTATATTCTAAATAGAGTACCCCACAAGAAACTTGGTCTTATACCATTTGAGTTATGGCATGGAAGGACACCTTCCTACCATTACCTTAAAATGTGGGGGCGCCTTGCGAAGGTACTAGCATCATTACCTAAAAAGACTAAGGAGCAAAAACTATGGACTGCATATTCATAGTTATGCCTTGAATAGTAGTGCCTAAAGATTTCTGGTTCATAAATCAGAAATACCAGATATTCATGTAAATATGATTGTCGAATCTAGAGATGCTATGTTCTTTGAAGATATTTTTTCATATAAACGGGAAACAGATAAGACTTCTGGAAAAAAAAACACATGAGATGGCGTTCAGGGACGAAAGCCCCGAGGAACTGATTGTTAATGCGGAAATTGAACCAAGAAGAAGTCAGAGATCTAGAATCTCAAAATCTTTTGGTTCAGATTTCATAGCATACGCTATTGAAAGTGAGCCTCAAACATTTAAAGAGGCTATGTCTACTCTAGAGGCACAAATGTGGAAAGAAGCTATAAATAACGAAATAGAATCCATACTAAGTAATCATACTTGGGAATTGACAAACTTGCCTCCTGGCAGTAAACCAGTTGGGTGTAAGTGGATTTTTAAAAGAAAATTAAAACCCGATGGATCTATCGATAAGTACAAGGCTAGATTAGTACCCAAGGGTTATCGAAAAAAAGAAGGACTTGACTACTTCGATACTTATTCACCAGTAACAAAAATAACTTCCATTCGGATGTTGATTGCAATTGCAGTATTGCATAACTTAGATATCCATCAAATGGATGTCAAGAATGCATTCTTAAATGGTGAATTAAATGAAGAAATATATATGAAACAATCTGAAGGATTTATAGTCAAGGGCCAAGAACACAAAGTATGTAAATTGATAAAATCCTTATACGGTCTAAAGCAGGCTCCAAATAATGGCATGAGAAATTTGATAGTGTCATGATCAAAGATGGATTCATTATCAATGAATGTGATAAGTGTGTTTACACTAAAATAGTTGAAAATGCATGTATCATTGTTTGTCTTTATATAGACGACATGTTGATATTTGGGACTAATATTGAAATTATTAAGTCCACCTAAAGAATGTTATCCAACAGTTTTGACATGAAGGATCTGGGGGTTACTGATATAATTTTAGGAATTAAAATCACCAAAATACCAGATGAAATCAGTCTATCTCAATCTCACTACGTGGATAAGATGATAGAAAGATTCAAGGAACATGGGATAAAAGAGAATACAAATCCTTTTCTCTCACACATCCACCTTCATAAGAATACAGGAACTGGAATACGCCAGTTGGAGTATTCTCAGATTATCAGAAGTCTAATGTATTTGATGAATTACACTAGACCCGATATTGCTTACGCTGTAAGCAAGTTAAGTAGATACACTAGTAACCCTAGTGACGAACACTGGACTGCTCTACTACGAGTATTGGGTTACGTATCACATGCCAAGGAATATGCCTTGAGATATGGACAGTATCCACCTATACTTGAAGGATACAGTGATGCTAATTGGATTGCAGATTCTGAGGAATCAAAATCAACTAGCGGATACGTATTTACTCTAGGAGGAGCAGCGGTACCCTAAAAATCTTTCAAGCAAACGTGTATTGCCCGTTCCACTATGGAATCGGAATTCATAGCCTTAGATAAGGCCGGAGAAGAAGCAGAATGGCTTCGACAATTTTTGGAAGATATACCATTATAGCAAAAGCCAGTACCCGCTATATGCATACACTGCGATAATCAAGCAACTATATCTAGGGCACAATGTTATATACAATGGTAAGTCTAGACATATTCGTCATAGACATAATACTGTGAAGCAGTTGCTCTCAAATGAAATTATCTCTATTGATTTTGTCTCGTCAAAAGATAATTTAGCGGATCTGCTTACTAAAAGTTTAAGTGGAGAGCGTATAAACTGCGCATCGAGAGAAATGGGTCTAAATGCCTAACCTTACCGAGTCAGCTTAATGGAAACCTCACTTAGTGACTTGAGATCCCACAGACTAAGTTCAAGAGGAAAAACTAGTTATGATTGACTCAGCAAGTAAGCACTTAGGAGCTTGATTCCAATTCAGCATTCTACAAGTGGATTAAGGATAAGCTTAACGCTTTTAATGATGCCTATATCTTGTTACTAAACAAGTGGAGTAGAGTAGACTACTCTTAATAGGACGATCACCTATGTGAGTATAGAGTTGGGTCGGCTCTTTGGGAATTTCTATGGAGACTGTTATTCCCTAAAGTTACTCTCTGAAACCAAGAATGTCCAGGGCAAAAATGGACACAACTGAGAATCAAAGTTGATTTGGAAGTCACTGTGTGAAGCTTGTTGACTTGGCTTATCGGGTTCTTTTTGAACTGGGTCTCACGGGTATGGGTTACGCGGAGCATACCCGCTCCGCAATCCGGAGCCGAACCGCCCCGCCTAACGGCTGTCTGTAAACCGTCGCGGCAGTTGGGCGGTTGGACGGTTGCGGCGGTTGAAACGAACCATTGCAACGGTTCAGACCGAACCGTTGCAACTGTTGGTTGGGTTCGGATGGAAATACCCCTCCGGAGCGCTATAAATACCGCTCCGTTTTCTCAAATTAAGACACACCAAAATCCAACTCTCTCTACGTTCTGAATTGAGATCTCTCTCTCTCTCTCTCTCTCACAGTTGAAGTAACTTCCAAAGGGAAGTGGGAAATCAGTAACTCGGTTTTCGAAGCGGCCTGCAAAAATTCGTTCTGAAAGAGGGCTCAGAAAATTTAACAAATTCTTTAGTAGAATTGTCGTCTGAATCTGGGACTTCCAAAGAAGAATATTCTTCTACCTTCTTTCTTCCCTACAGTGCGTGCTCCTCCAAAGTAAAGGCAAATATTCTCCCAAAATTTGTCTTAGTCCCGCTGCTTCAAAAATCCTGTGAAGTACTGGTTAACTACGGTTCGACCGTAAGATGATTTGGTAGTGCTATCCAAATACCGTGAAGGAGTGTTGTATCTTGGGAGACCAGCGTCCATTAACCCGTTAGCACCGGTGCAGGGGACGTAATTGTTTTAAAGAGATTCGCTTTTTACCTCACTCCAAGTACTGTATAAGTGAATTAATTTCTTTATACAGAGGATATACTGAATATCAGTATATTGAGACTGACTTATATCAGTCTAATTGGTGTTTAACCAAGGAAGATAATTGAAAGGTGGTTCTTTAATTAAGGAACGTTCTATTGAACAGAAAACCTCCCATAACCGACCTAGCCAATTAGTTCGGTGATATTTCAGTGATATTGATTAGTTGTCAGATTGATTCCAGAAACCAACAGTTAGAGATATCAATGATAACACGTGACTCATGAGAGAGAGAGAGAATGAGAAACACATGGTGCATCAGTCCCATGTGTTCCTATAATCATGAAGAGATTTTAGGTTCTGGTCATGAATCTCATGTGTTCCTATAATTATGGAGAGATTTTAAGATTTGGTTGATTTCATGAGGGGTTTCTTTCACATGGATCAAATGTTTCACATGAGTTACCTGTTGTCACGTGTTGTCATTGATATCTCTAACACTATTCACTGACCGCCATGATGTATAATTCATTGGTCAGGGTCTTTGCATTCACAGGAGTTTGTAGCAAAGCTTGCCCCTGATGGGAGAGGTTGATGCACAAGGGACTGATTCCAATTGTGTTCACATACTCATTTTTGTAGAAGCTGCGTGCAAGGAGAGGGGAGCAGATGAGGGTGTGAAGCTTTGGATGAGATCATGGCAAATAATGATTGTTCTCCGAGTGTAATAGCATACAATCCAATAATTGCGCGGTATTGCAAAGAGGGGAAGTTGGATATGGCGCTAAAGTATAGGCATTGCCCCCCAAATGAATGGACTTACAATGCCATTGCTGTGCTTTGTGGGGATGGAAAGGTGGAGGAGGCCTTCTCTATACTTCAGAGCTCGAGTGATAAACAGAATTTTTCTGTGCATGACTTCTCTAGAATTGTTATCTCATTCCTGTGCCAGAAGGGGAATACTTATGCCGCCTTCCAACTTCTGATTCATGCGCAAATTCGTCTTTGATCTGAGGTCTGCGTATGAAGGGCATGTTGGATGAGGCAATTGAGATCTTTGAAGTCATGGGGGAAAATGATTACAGGCATGATCTAGACAATTACAACACACTCATTCTTGGTCTGTGCAAAGCTTGAACACACTGATAATATCGTTTGATATTTTTGGAACGGCGATTGAGAAGGGGAACATTCCTAATGAAATGACATACGCAATCTTTGTTGAAGGGATTGCTCATGAAGATGAAACACATTTGGCTGGAGATGTTTTGAAAGAACTATACTCGAGAAATGCTGTTGGCCAGAACACTGGAGAGGATCACCACCATGCAATATGACTTGGAGTGAGCATCTACTATGTAGATGTGCTGAGATGCCGGTTTTGTTGAAAAGATTGGGGTGATGGTTCTATGGCCTGATTTTTGGGAAGGCCTGTTCAGGCATGGGATTCTCTAAGCTGTTTTTTTGTTTTTTTTTTTTTTTTGAGATATTGGCTTTTCCTTTTGCTCATGATGGTGAACAATAATGTGCCCTTATAGCACTAGAAGTTACCCCATTACTTGGTTGTTATCTATGCTAATCTCTGCTCTCAATAATTCTTCTGATAAGAGAACTTGGATTCTACAGTCATTTATGTACTTTCTTCAGGAATAACAACATGAGCGGAGTTACCTCTGGATTGCTTTGTTTGATCATGATTTAAGTCCTCACAAGTTACTTATATATCATAGAATTTATGAAAGACTTTTCCTTTGTCTCTTTATTTTATTTTATTTTGTTTCAGCTGGTATAAGCATAAAGGGGTAAGGATAATTTGTAGAAAATTTCCATCTATGAGGGTTCCACTTATCTTGGCATTTTGTAGGGATATTGATGTGAAACGGGAAAATGCGTGTGGTGATTAGTTAGTGATAAACTTGAATTCATAACATTTCATAAAATTAATGATTTTTGGTAGGAAATTACATAAAACTAGTAATGTCATAAGATGGATTTAATAAACAATTGCATTGTGTAGTTTTAGATAATCCAGTCTTGATGAATTAAACACAATATTCAGTTAGCTTGAGAATAGTCCGACTTGCAATATCATATCACTAAATCACAAGTTTTAGCAGAATCACGCACAGTCTCACAATTTAGCGGACAACAGGAATTCATGATAAAACTATAGAGATAAAACTCATGGTAGTCCAATTAATAATCTAATTGCTGAAAATAAAAATTACCTATTGAAAAGCTACGTTCTTAGGTACGCGTACTATTGTTGTTACTATTGTTCCCGTAGTTACTCTGATATTGTTGTTGTTGTTGATCTTGTATTGTTGGAGTTGTTAATGTCATTGATGTGCTGTTTGTTGATCCCCTGTTGCAAGTTTTGTTGAAGACTGATTGATCTGCAACGGTTGCAGGAGCAGGCAACCAATTGGTTGGTTTACACAACCATCGGCAACAACAACCAGAACAGGGGCAGCCGAGGAGTGCAGAGGGTGTTGACGACTGTTGGCTGCACAGCCATGGCAGCAGACAGGAAGGAGGAAAGGAGCAAGGTAGCACAACAATGGAGAAGGAGGTGGAAGTCAGGGCAGCAGCGGCTGGGCAGGGGCAAGCGGTGGTGCTGTCAATGAGGGAGAAGAGCAGAAGAGAAGGTCGGCGGTGATGAAGCTCTTGTAGTATCGAGATGAAGACGAGAGGAGGAAGCGAACTTGATGGATTCGTTTAGGGGGAAGTCACGAGGAAGAAGTTGGGTTTCAGGCGACGACATGAAGTGATAGTGCGAAGATGAGGAAGAGGGTGATGTGGGGGAGGGAGTTGGCGAGATCGTTGGGTTAATGGCTGCTGGCGGCGGGATGAGGGAGAGAGGGAAAAGGGAAGAGAGGACGAAGACATGAGTGGAGTTGGAGAGGGTTGCCGTCGGGGAAGAAATGGAGAGAAAGAGGCATCATGGGGGCGGGCGATGCAGGAAGCCTGCGTGAAGAGAGAGAAGGGGATGGGGAGATGTGTGCTAGCGGCAGAATGAGAAAGATGGTGATGGGTTCGCGTGAGGAGAAAGGCTGCGAGTTTCGTGAAGCAGAGGGAGAGAGATGAGGGTGCGCACGTGGGAGAAGGGTTAGGATTTTGTATTTTTTTTAATTTTTATTTTGTTTGGAATTTTGGTGGAGAGATAAGGTTTGAGATAGAGGGAGAAGGGGAGGAGATAACTAGGAGAAGTTTCACACTATTCCTACTTTGAGAAGGAGTTTCACACTCAATCTCATAATTGATATTTTTATAATTGAAAATTGAAAATTTCACTTATCAAAAGTCTAATATAAGTTTATTCCACTAATGCCATTATATAGGCCTATCACATTCTCATTTCTGACTCACAATCGATGGTAAACAAAAAACAAAACTAAAATAAAGAGAAAAGCTCTCAACTTAGCATGAAGTAGAAAATACATACTCCAACTAAATAGATCAATCTGTAGCGCCCCATATGTGCTGGATGTCCTTATCATTCTCTTCTATTGGGAGAAAGCTTGACTCTGTCGAGGTGTAGAAGGCTTATAATTCTTCAACACAACTAGGCCTATTTGCTACAACTCACCACTCAATAGATAATATTCATTTCCAAACAATCAGATATCACTAGAACCACCATATAATTTATTTGTTTAAAGTTTTATCAAATTTTACTGCTATATTGGGATGAATATCTGGGAGTGGACTCAATATAGGGGACTCTCAGGAATAACTGAGAGAATGCTCACAATCAGTAGGTTGTTAGAGTTCAAGTCAAATCCTTGTAATCCATTGAATACCCAACATTGAAAGTATGACTAATTTAAAAATTTTTAAAAGATATAACATGAGCATTATAACTTGAATTCTATATGATTTTAAAAAAACCAACAATACGACATGATCGGTCACATATAGTGCATACATATTGTCACATTTTTATGCTTGTTATCTAAATAAATCATATTAATAAGTCCTATTGTTCTTTATAAAATGCAAGCTCATTGCTAAAGGATAGGCATGAGAAATGAGCCCAAAGCCCATTTAATTCAGAATAAATTCAAAATTAGGGAATCAGGGCAGATCTTGGCAAATCAGAGAGGTTGAAAACCGGTTGAAATGAATCTTCCTGAATCAAGCGGTTGAAGCTAACAAATTAAAGATCGTTTCGTCAAACTGGGAGTTGCAATAGTGCAACCAGCAAGACAAAAGGGAGTCCAAATCCACGCCAACCAATTCTCCACCTAGATGTGGCCAATTGGCCACATCCAGGCCGCGGGATCCGCAGCCCAAGCCGCGGATCTGCGGCTTGTTGGTGGAGATAAGGGGAGTTTGCTCCCCTTGTCTCCTCACTCCCTGCCCTCTGGGTTTTTGCCTATAAAAGCTTAGGTTTTGTACTGAAAAATTAGCGAGGATTAGGATTAAATTTATTGTTCATTTTTAGGGTTTAGGAACATTGTTAGATAGCTTGGAGAAGTTGTATCTCTTCTTTATTCTTTTTTTAGTTTAGACCAGAAAAGAGAGAAGAGTGGAATTGAGTGTGTAATTCGTCTTTGAAGTGACAATCAAAGGAGCTTCTACTTGCCATTCCAACTCAACTTGAATTCGGTATGTTTATGTTTAATTGTCAATTTCTTGTTTGTTTTCATTTCATAATGAGTAGCTAAATCGTTTTCTGGGCTCACTAATTGATGTTTTCTACCTCTTCTCTCTCGATTGAATTTGATGGAAGAACTCTCTTGAATCATAATGCCTAAAGTTAAAATTTTATTCTTGAAAGCTCATGATGATGCTCTTCTTTTAAAACTTGAATTTTCAAGGCACAACTATTGTTAAATCATTTTTTATTCCATACTTGCTTCCTCGCGGTTGATGGTTTAACATTCTATTTAATGTTGTGTTAAGAAAGATCTCAAGATTTGATCCGAAATCATCTCATTTGTTTTACTTGAACACTAAAAGAAATTAAGCTCTATTGCCTATGATAAAAGTGATGCACTAAAAATATTCTTGAGATAAGTAGTGAAGTAAATAAAATTAGTGAGCCCAGATCTTCTCCTTCTTATATTTAAAACAACCAAACAATTTTCAAAGTTTTTTTTAAATCACCTTCTCCAAAGCCTTCTTCAAATTTTAAGTTTTTCTTTTAATCATTTTCCTTCTCTCCATTCTCTTTTCAACTAAAAAACTAGCACCATTCTTAGTTTTCTAAACAAAACACTAAAAAGCTTTCATCGCATTCCTCCTCGTGGACATGACCTGTTAGCCAAAAGCTACACGGTAATTCTCTTATCTCTTTGATTTTACAATCAATTTTTGGCGCCGTTGCCGTGGAGGGAATGGTGTAATTATTTTTTAAGCAATTAATAATCACTCAAATTACGGTTTACTCTGAACTCTCGCTCAACTCAATTCCTCCTTTCGAACATATTTTTGGCGCCGTCCCCGTAACAGCGCCAAAAATTTGTTCGAAAGGAGGAATTGAGTTGAGCGAGAGTTTAGAGTAATCCATTCATGTCTGTGTGCTGATTATCAAGCTTTGAATATGCATGAAGATTTACTTTACACCTTCGAATCACCGTTCGTAGCACAAGCTATAACGGGTCGTATCCACAGGGAGGACTAGCGATGGAAGCGTTCACGGTTTTTATGTTGAAATTTTTGAAAAAAAAATGAAAGTTCTTCTTTGTTTAAAAATAGAAAAACAAAACAAGGTAGAAAGAGAGTGAAAAATTTTGTAGAGTTTGTTAAGAAAAGGAAAACGGAATGGAAATCGGAATGAAAAACGGTATATAAAAGCGGTGATGTTGGAAAAAAGAAAGTTTGTAGAAAGGAGTTTTGAAATTCAATTAAGAGAAAGTCATGATTAACTAACATTTTACACTACTAACTTACTAGGCTCGTTGGGTGATTCATGCCTCATGTAGATTCATTGACAATAGTACATCTTGCTTTGTCAAATCAATGTTGTTCCAAATTGAGGTTGTGTTCTCATCTAGGCTTGGCTAGGTGGCCTCCTTGGATCATTGGCTCCCAATAGATTCTCAATAATGGAACATAAGTATTCACACTTAGGTATGCAAAATAAGAGTAAGATTCATTAGTCCATCAAAGCTATAACAAGCTAGCATGAAATAAGAAACTTATACAATAGGAGTTAACATACTAAAGTGATCCATCTTCATGTTCCATCAAGGCACTTGTTCAAGAGACAAGGCTCTAAATGAGGCACACATAAATCATATGGAGGTGATATAAAGTATTCACTAGAATTGAAACACTACTCATCATTATTGGAATTAAAAGACTTGTTAATTACAAGACTTAGAAATAAAAAACATCCAACAATTCATATGAGTTAGAAATCACCCAAGAGTTAGTAGTTAGTAGTGTTAGAAGTTAGTTAGTCATATTAGTGAGTTAGTTAGCCATAGAAAATAAGAACAAGCAAGAATACATGGTAGAAAGGAAATGCAAGAAAGTAAGAACTTGAAAGTAAAGCAATAGAAAAAGAAAAGACTTGAGGAAGAAAGCTTGAGCCTTTGTATTGAGTTGTCACTCCTTCAATTACAGAGATCTCTCACCCTCACTCTCTCTTTTCTGGACCTAGAAGGAGAAAATGAAAATTACACAAGAATACTAAAGAGAGATTAAAGAAATCCTAACAATTTTCCTAAATAAAATGCTATTCTCTCCTCCTCTTTTTACAGAGGCCTTGGGGGTCTATTTATAGGCTTCAGGAGAAGATCACGTCCCACCACAGCCGTAGGATCAAACGCTTGATCAACGGCCAAGGAAGTGCCGCGGATCCGCGGCCAGGGCCGCATTTTCGCGGCAGCATCTTGGCCGTTGTGCCAACGAATTCTCTGACATTCTGTTGGGCTATGTGTACCCAACTGGAGCTTGTAGAAGTTGGAGAATATACTCTGGATCGTTTCAGAATTGGGCTTTATGGTTGTGGGCTCCTTAAAACTCCTTTAATTCTTCAAAAATACCAAGATTTGGGCCTTCTTCCCCATTAAATAATGACCTGAAAAATAAAAGAGAAAAGCAATAAAAATCCCATTTTTATTATCATAAAGCATGGTGAGGTGGTGTAAAAATGATGCAAGTTTTTGAACTAAAATGAATTTTTTCTTCTCTGTTTCAGGTTACAGGTTGAGGGAACAGGAAACAAGACTTGTAGTAACATATAAGTGGTCTTGAGCCTCTACTCTAGAAAGCAGAGACCAAGTACCCTCTGAATTGCCGCATTTTCTCGGCTGTTGCCGCGGTTCTGCGGCTAGGAGGAGTTCACTACTCACAATCTTTTTTGCAGGACTGCTTACTTTGCAAAAATATAGCTTGCTGCAAATTTATTTCTTGTATGCCATCACCAGGCGCCTGCTACGAATCCAACAGTAAAACATTTGTTAAAAGTTTAAAAATTGATTAGACATTTGCATTTTAGGCACGTGTCTTTTCAATTCATTTACTTTACTATTGAAGAGTGCTGGAGCAAGATACGTTCGCATAGCATATAGAATAGGACTCATTTCTTGGTTGATTTACATCGCTTTGAGTGAATCTTGTTTGTGTTGGCCTAAAGGCCCATCACTCTAGTTTTGATGATGATCAACTCATGTAGTTATTGTACTAATGATCTTGTACTTAATTAGTGACAGATTTATGATCAAGATCTTAGTTGGTGTGGAGCTTCAACAAAGGATTTAAAGTCATGTTTTGGAGCTAGCACCGTTTGATTCAAGAGCTTGTGCATCAAGATCACATCAAGTACTCAAGAGGAGTCTAGCTCTTTGGATCGTGTTTGGACCAAGTCAAGAAGGCTTCAAGTGAAGACTTCAAAAAGATGAAGACTTGTGTCTAGGTATAAGATTTTGTTTTTGTTTTCGTAAAAAATGTAAAGGATAGAGTAGTTGGTGGATTGCTCAAGTATTTATCACACACACACTCTTGATTTAGTTGTCTTTTCATAAAAGAATTTTCAGTTTAGAAAAGACTTTTATTTTGGAAAAATACTATTTTGGTTTTTGGTATTTCTCATATACATATCTTTAAACCAAAACCAAGCTTAGAGCTTAATGACAAAAACATAGATATTTCATTATGATTGTGTAGTGGATCATATCCATACACACTATGCTTTAAATATATCTAGAATATCTTGTTTTTGTATTTGGTAAAGTTTTTGGAAAACAAATTTGGAAAAACATGTTTTGGAAAAACAGTTTTTATTTTGAACCAATATTTCCAAGTTACAAAAATAGTCCAAATCATTTATAACATGCCTTGATTTGGTGCAAGCATGTTTGTTTATCAAAGTATATTGGTAAAACTATTTTTGTAGATTTTTTAAGTATTTATGGGATTTTATTTCAAATCAAAAAGACCAAGTTTTAAATCCCAGTTTTCTGTTTCAGGCTTCAGCAAGTCGACTGTATAGTCGACTATATCTGAAGTCGGCCGACCGGACCGGTCGACCGACGTGCACGACGTGCACGCCTTGACCTGGCAGAAGGCTGGTCGACCGACCCAGTCGACCGGAACTGAGAGCAGTGCTCTCTGTTCTTTTCGGTCGACCGGGCGGTCGACCGGAGGCTCCAACGGTCGGATTCTTGACCGTTGGCGGTCGACCGGGCGGTCGACCGACAGGTCTGACAGACCCCAACGGCTAGTTTTTGGCAGCCTATAAATTTGGGGGTTTGGTCATTGTTTTTCTCCAAGATTTTCAAGTGGGTTTCACCAGTTTTTCCTGAACTATTTAGAGGTTTTCCTCCACTTGATTTAGAGCAAATATTTCCAATCAAAAGGAGAGTTTTATCAAGAGTGTTTAAAAGAGATTTCTTGAGTTTTTAACCACCATCTCTTTCCTTGTTTTTCTCACAAACACTTGAGCAACCCATTGAGCTATTCATTCTATAGGAGTGTTTTTATGAGAGTGTTTATTGGTGATCAAAGTGTTTAGATCACCAAGAGATCTTTTCCTTGTACTTTGAGGAGGCGGACAAGTGTGTCCGCGTTGTTTTGAGTTCGAGTGCGAACTCCGTGTTTGAGGTGCGGCCTCGGCAAGCTTGTGGGGCTTGCGTGTGTACGGACTAGAGAGAGTCCAAGGAGTTCTAGTGGGAACTCGTTGTAGGTGTTGCGGCACTAAGGAGTGATCCGGTGGGATCGATTTTAGTGGAAATCCTTCGTGTGTCGAAGGCGGGGATGTAGAGCAAGTGTGCTCGAACCTCGAAACAAACCCTTTGTGTTTGCGATTGCTCACTCTCTCTCTCTCTCTCTTTGTCTATTATTATATCTTGCATGCTTATTACTTGTCTTTATCTTTCATGCTTGATATATTCCTTGTGTGCATAATTGATACATACTTGCGTGGGATTGTTTGCTAACACTTGTATTCAACCAAGAGAGCCAACGCGGCACCTCAAACCATTCAAGGGGAATCTAGAGGAGTTAGTCCAGAGCCCTTCACGGAGAATTCGACTACACTCTTGTGTTATACGTGGTGTTTAGTGAAAAGTTTTATTAGGTCATAATTGTTTTTAGCTTTCGCATTATTTGGCATTAAGTGACCATTAGATTAGCCATCACCTATTCACCCCCCCTCTAGGTGAACTTACAATTGGTATCAGAGTCAAGTGCTCTTGATTTGGGTCTTACAACCTAGAGTTAAAGATCCTCATTTTAGGCTAATCACAATATTTGTACACACACTATGGACTTCATGGCACCACCCACTTTTGACATTCTTAACATCCAAATTTGGAAAGTTAAGATGTCATTGTACCTCAAGGCCTTAGGCATTCATGTTTATCTTGCTACCACTAATGATTCATATGTTAATAATAGCAAGTATCTTGAGGCTAACTCAAAAGCCATTCATGCTTTAAAATCAACCCTAAATGATGATTATCTATCTAGGGTTTCTAATATTGAATCGGCTTTTGTAGTTTGGAACACCCTCCTCTCCCTTGGCGAAAATGATCAATACTATGCGGGGAGCGACTCGGAAGTTGGAAGCAACACCTCTAACGTGTGCTACATGGTCCAAGGGGATAACCCCCTTGAGGTAACTACCGAATCCGAGGTAGAAGATAATAATATGTCATATGATGAGCTCACTTCATTTTGTCAATTATTGCTTGAAAAATATGACATGATTAAGAAAGAAAATAAAAATTTGAAAAAGAATTTTGATTGCATGCATAAAAAGAATGATTCTTTAAAACTAAAATTGCATGTTTAGAAAAAGAAAAAGAAGATTTGAAAAATGAGAATGTTTCCTTGTTTTCAAAATTGAATGATCTTTGTGAAGGAAACACAAATTTGAAAGATAAGATTATCTTGGTGGAGAAACAAAAAGAAATTGCTTTTCAAGAAAACAACTCTTTGAAAAGAAAAATGTTTGAAAAAGAAAAAGAAGATGTTTCTAAAAAGAAGAAGAAAAATGACTCTATATCTCACATGTCTTTACATGCCACCATTGATGATAGTGAGATTAAATTTTTGAAAAATAAAATTGATAATTTGAGTTCAACTTTGAACTCTTGTGCATTTAACCACTCTAGATTGGAATCCTTGTTTTCAAAGAAACAAGCTCCAAATGTTCATGCACATCATCATGCATATGCTTATGTTGCACGCCACGATCATACACATACACATAAGCATCCTAAGGTGTACACATGTACACATTGTGGCCGCAAAGGCCATTTAGCAAAGTTTTATTTTGATAGATTACATCATATTAATTTTGCTAATAATAATAAAAATGTTTTAAAGTTTGTCAAGGACCCAAACATTTTGCAAATATTAATGTTCCTTATAAAGCTAACCCCCAAGGACCCAAGAAAAAAAGGGTACCAAAACCCCCACCCTATGTTTTTGATGTAGGTGAGGGCTCTCACAAAATGTGAGAGGAATGGTGCCTTGATGGTGGATGCACTTGGACTTGATGGACACATATATGGATGCATCGCTATCAAGGAGTTTTGGTGGGAAAGACCACCATGTTTGGAGCTTTGGAGTTGGTAACAATTTCTAAACTCCTATTTTTTTTGTACATGCTAGTTCATTTATCATATTCATAGCATGTTCATGTTTTTGAGCTGCATGTGGTAAATATTAGTTAAATGTAGTTTTTATCAAAACTTGTATTTATACATGTACAAATAGTGAGAACAAATTGATTCATATATGTTTGCACTTCATGCTCATTAGTACCCACTATATGCACATGTATAGCCTAGTTTTGATGATTCTCTCATTTATACTTGTTTTGCCAATTTTTATGCTTTACTTCATGTATATGTATTTTTAATTCAAATCTAATAAATATACATGTATACCCTGAGTCTCTTGCCTTCATGCAAATACCTTAATAGACTCTTTTATGTTGGGATATGTATGTGTATTGTTAGTTTTAGATAAATCATACATATACCATGAAGACTAATGTTTTTATGAAAAATAATTTTTCATGTTTTTGTTTTGTTAAAAAAAAAACGTGACTTAAGATCTTTTTGAGCTTCAATGACCATTTTCATGAAAATGCTACTTACATGATTTTTGAACACTCACACTTTACTTATTTTTTCATGACTTAGTTTCATGAACACTTTTATGAGCTTAATCGATCTTGAGTGTAAAACTTTGTGTATTTAGTCTTGATTCATGAAAAACATATGATTTGATGATTTTGAAGGATCTTTAACTAGTTTTTTAAAATTAATTTAAACTAGTTATTTATTCTTCAATTTATTATGAGATATACACATGATCCTTTATTATTTCAATTGGTATCATTGAATCGTTTCAATTGGTATCAATTTGACTCTATATTTGTATATACTCATTGGTTTTCTTATATATGTATGTATCAATGTCAATTGGTATACTCATTTCATACATATATATGACTTTCATGTGCTTAACTTTCAATTGGTTCACATTTGTTTAAAGCACAAAGTTGTTTATGATAAGAAAATGAAATTTTTTTTAAAAAAAATAAAATAAAAAATATTTTGATCATTATGTTTACCATTGATATCAAAATGCTTCAACTTCATATTTGTTAAATTCAATTGGTATCAATAATGATTATTTTCAATTGGTATCTTAAAATTTGTTTATTTTACAAAAGCTCTGATACCTTTAAAAATTTGTTTAAGAAAAATTAGAAACTTAAAAATGTTTTGATATGTATTTCCTATATGCAAGGAGAGCTTAACATCTCTTCTACATATAGATTCATGTTGAGTGTATTGTATATTGAGGAGCTTGACAACTCTTCTTTATGTGGTACACGTGTGTAGGGGAGCTTCACATCTCCTCTTATGCATTGCATAAATGTGTTATGTGAATTGGGGCTTGTCATCCCTTTTTCATGTAATGCATATGTGTAGGGAAGCTAACTTAGCGTCTTCCTCTTCATGAATGTATATCGCATATAACCTTTTATTGATTTGTATTTACCCCTTATTGATCTCTTTGTTTATGACAAAAAGGGGGAGAAAACTTTTGTTTTTACTTTAACCCCTTTGTTGATGATTGACAAAAAGGGGGAGAAGTATTTGAGTTTTATATGCATGTTTTGAGAAAAAGATTTGTTTATGCATATATGTTTTGTTTTGCAAATAGGAGAAAAAGGATTTGATTTGTTTTATGCTTGTTAGCATGTTTATCTCCTTACATTTGCATACATATTCATGAGCTTCATTGAATATATTTATTATTTTGTTTATGGATGAGTTAAGGGGGAGCTTCTTTGAAGCTTTATTTTAATCCATGCATATATAACTTCATGAGTTTTGTCATCATCAAAAAGGGGGAGATTGTTGGCCCAAAGGTCCATCACTCTAGTTTTGATGATGATCAACTCATGTAGTTATTGTACTAATGATCTTGTACTTAATTAGTGACAGATTTATGATCAAGATCTTAGTTGGTGTGGAGCTTCAACAAAGGATTTAAAGTCATGTTTTGGAGCTAGCACCGTTTGATTCAAGAGCTTGTGCATCAAGATCACATCAAGTACTCAAGAAGAGTCTAGCTCTTTGGATCGTGTTTGGACCAAGTCAAGAAGGCTTCAAGTGAAGACTTCAAGAAGATGAAGACTTGTGTCTAGATATAAGATTTTGTTTTTGTTTTAGTTAAAAATGTAAAGGATAGAGTAGTTGGTGGATTGCTCAAGTATTTATCACACACACACTCTTGATTTAGTTGTCTTTTCATAAAAGAATTTTCAGTTTAGAAAAGACTTTTATTTTGGAAAAATACTATTTTGGTTTTTGGTATTTCTCATATACATATCTTTAAACCAAACCCAAGCTTAGAGCTTAATGACAAAAACATAGATATTTCATTATGATTGTGTGGATCATATCCATACACACTATGCTTTAAATATATCTAGAATATCTTGTTTTTGTATTTGGTAAAGTTTTTGGAAAAACAATTTGGAAAAATATGTTTTGGAAAAACAGTTTTTATTTTGAACCAATATTTTCAAGTTACAAAAATAGTCCAAATCTTTATAACATGCCTTGATTTTGTGCAAGCATGTTTGTTTATCAAAGTAAATTGGTAAAACTATTTTTGTAGATTTTTTAAGTATTTATGGGATTTTATTTCAAATCAAAAAGACCATTTTAAATCCCAGTTTTCTGTTTCAGGCTTCAGCAAGTCGACTGTATAGTCGACTATATCTGAAGTCGGCCGACCGGACCGGTCGACCGACGTGCACGACGTGCACGCCTTGACCTGGCAGAAGGCCGGTCACCGACCCAGTCGACCGGAACTGAGAGCAGTGCTCTCTGTTCTTTTCGGTCGACGGGCGTCGACCGGAGGCTCCAACGGTCGGATTCTTGACCGTTGGCGGTAGACCGGGTGGTCGACCGACAGGTCTGACAGACCCCAACGGCTAGTTTTTGGCAGCCTATAAATTTGGGGTTTGGTCATTGTTTTTCTCCAAGATTTTCAAGTGGGTTTTCACCAGTTTTTCCTGAACTATTTAGAGGTTTTCCTCCACTTGATTTAGAGCAAATATTTTTGTCACGCCCTGCTTCTCAAAATACACAAAAATTGAGTACGTGACAAGAGTCGGCGACGTATTTTCAATTAAAATACGCTAAGCCTCAATGTAGTAAATCAAAACATAAAGTTCACAATTTATTCCAGCATTCAAAAGCAAGTACAATAATGTCTTGAAAGTTCATTTATTATAAACATAACAAGAATGAAAGCAAAAATACTAAGGATCCTCACAAACTGAAACTGCTGATGGTCTACTAAAGATCTGCAACGCGCTCAAAGTACTCCTGGTCCTGCAATGTGCTCAGATCTGGATCTGAGCATAGCAAACTCAGGGTCGTCAATAAGCGACCTAGTGAGTGGTAAAATAAAAAGGGGAAGATGCACATGCATGTAATGTAAAAGCATATGAAAAGAAATATACATGATGAGAGTGAACAACATGCCAACAAGAAATAAATAATAGCTAAACAAGTCAGTGATATAATCAAAGGTATCTCAGGTCATGAATATAATCAATGTCTATAATAACATGCAAGTCAGAATGTCAAGTTCAGTTTATAATATCAATAGAAGAATTCAGTTTTCATTATTAATTATGTTAGCGAACACCAATTGCCACATGTAATAGACGCATCCCATACTGCGCCTATTACACGTGCCAATCGAGGTCCTCACTTATTGAAACTGATCGGTTGAAGACATTGTCTGTGTTTTAGGTGGGTCCCGTGCATACCCGGGACCACGGCCCAGACTCCTGGCGCTGAACCAGGACCTACTGCAAGGTAGTCAGGAACATGTATAACAGGAAACAGGTACATGTATAACATGTATAACATGAACAGGAAACATGACGGGGTGCCAGTCACCCCACGGGAACCCTGCAGTGGAACCCTCTTTCGGCTGCGCAACCTAAATCCTAGGTCCACCCAAAATACAGACGTTGTCTCCTCCATCAATCTCCCCAATCCCAGTGTAAGTTATTTAATTTAGTTGTCAGGATTATTAATGTACATGTTACCTAAATCTACTGGGATAACTCGGTAATAGTGATAGTAACAACATAGCAGTGAAATCGTGATACATGTATAACAGGATATATATGTCGGTGAACATGATAAACAGGATGAGGTTGTTACTGTCTAATAATGTTTTTCCCAGTAGTTGGATAACATGAACATGATGGTCATAATATCATTCAGGTGTGTCATAGTAGTAAAGTCCTAACCGGTGTCATGTAGTGATCAAAGAGGTCCATTGTCAATAACAAATGTCCTTAATTGCATACATGAATACATAAACATGCTACAAATAATACATGCAGGTAACTCATGAAATTATAAAATTTCTAAGTACTAGCACATTAGTTTAAATAATATAAGTAGATAAGTAGATAAAATCCTTCCTCACAAGACTTCTTGTGAGCTGAAGGAGGAAAAAGCACTCACCTGGGGTAGATCTCAATCCAAAGCACTGCAAAATCCTAGAATCCCGAAAATCTACACAATTTATTTCAATAGAAATTGTTAGAATCTTTAATTTATTTAATCCTTATTAATTAACTTAAGGTTGGGAGTATGATCCTATGAATTACATGAACTTAATAGGTTTACTTTATCAAATTTTAAATTCTCTATTATTAGGTTTTCAAAACTTTTTAACATTAATTTTCTTAACGGGTTCGAATTTATCGTTTTACAAAACTGACTTTAAAGAGGGTAATTTGATTTAATTTTTGTTGCTATTCTTCTGAAAATTTTATCATGAAAAGTAGAGACAGTGCAGATTGTTATTTATATTTTTCTCTATTTTTCTGATATTTTTAACTAATTATTTTAATTATTTTTCTGCAGGTTAACAAGTCTGGAATTTTCTGTTGGGTCGGGTTTTGTTGTACGGGTGTGGGTCCAGAAGAGTACAGCCCATGCAAAAGCTGGGCTAAAAGCAACAATGGGCCTTTGCAATAAATTTTTTTTTTTTTTTTTTATATAACAGGGCCTTTGGCCCTGGAAGTGGCCCGGGCCGAACAAGTGGACCAGGCCGGACCTGGGCCTGGTCCAGATTCTTTTCCCCTTTTTTTTTTTTTTTTTTTTTGCAACCCAACCCGGCCTGCCAGGCCCGGGCTAGGCCAGGCCTGGCCATCCTGGCCAGGCCGGTCAGGCCCTGCACAGCAGGTGCAGCGCCTGCTCTCGCTTGGCCGAGAGCAGGTGCAGAAAAAAAAAAAATTTATTATTTTTTTTTGTGTTTTCTTTTGTTTTCTAAAAAGTATCATATGCTAAAGAATAATTTAGCATTCTAACTGGTTTCATGTGATTGATCGTGGAGTCAGTTATTTACAGTAAATGATTATGCAAAACGATTTGCAGATTCATGAACAATATCAGATTTTATAATTGAAATAACCTTTATGCCAAAAGATGCAATAGAACAAACATTTTCAATTACCAGCCTTGTTGTTGTGGAACAATGTGAGTTACATGAGCTTATAATTAAGAAATCCTCATTGATTTGGTCACTCATAATTTTATACCAATAAGGGAAAAAGAGGGGTATTTTGTTGTTAATGGTGATATATGTTCCGAAATAAAAATAGACTCAAATACCAACTATTATAGCCAAATTTCTTTTCTGAAGTCATTAGGGCAAATATCCATACAAATTCATACTATTATTATTATTATTATTAAGAATTTTCAGTTTCATAAAAAAATACTTTAAATCATGATACGTTCTTAGGATTTAATTCATAAAAATTAACTATTTACTTACTTGGATTTAGCCTGCTTCTAAATCTCCACGCCTCCTTCTCAATCTTCACGCCTCGGAACCGTTCTCCGTCACGATCAACTCCAACTCCAATTCCAACTCTAAGGGGGTGAACAGGATGAGAGATGATGGGCTAGGAGTTCTTTCTGCTTGTCGCTCTTATTTTTATTTTTAACGGAGGGAAGAGAAGAAGGTTATGGATAAAATCTTTTAGGATTTTTAGAAAACAGGTTGTTAAGATGTGAATCTAAGTTGTTAAGATAAGATATTCCTAAAGATCTCTTGAGATCTTACAGTTAGATATTTAAATCTTATATTTGACCTTGGGTTGTTTAAAATAATTTAGCCCTCTTACTTAACCACACGCCAATGTGGCATTATGGTTAAGGCATTTGGACTAGGTACAAAGGAGTCGAGTTTGAAACTTGGTATAAACATATATATATATTATTATTTTATTATTATTTATTATTTATTCATTTTAGGCATAAAAATAAGAGTATTACATTCTACCCACCTAAAAAGAAAATTTCGTCCTCGAAATTTAAATTCAGGCGGGGAAAGGAACATACCTAATCATCACAGAAAAGGTGGGGATAGCTATCGCGGATGACATCTTCTCGCTCCCATGTCGCTTCTCCTGGAGGTCGATTGCCCCAAGATACCAGAACAAGTGGAATGGTCTGTTTCTTCAATTCCTTGGTAGTCCGATCTAGGATAACCGTAGGCCTCTCAGTGTAGGATAGGTCCGGTCTAAGTTCCAACTCAGAATGATCCACCACATGACTGTCATCTCGGATATACCTCCTCAGCTGAGAAACATGGAAGACATCATGCACGCCATCTAAAGATGGGGCAATGCTAGCCTATAAGCCACCGCTCCCACTCGCTCCAAAATCTCAAAAGGTCCTATAAACCTGGGACTCAGCTTCCCCCTGCTGCCGAACCTGATCACTCCCCTCGTTGGTGATATCTTTAAGAATACTTTATCTCCAATCTCAAATTCCAGTGGCCTTCTGTCCAGATCTGCCCATTTCTTCTGTCTATCCTGAGCTGTCTTGAGGCGTTCTCTGATAATCTTAACTTTCTCCACTGTCTGAGTTATGATCTCCGGTCCCAGTAGCCGCCTATCACCAACGTCGTCCCAACACAAAGGAGATCTGCATTTCCTTCCATACAAGGCTTCAAAAGGTGCCATCTTGATACTAGCCTGGTAGCTGTTGTTATAAGCAAACTCCGTCAAGTGTAAATGATCCTCCCAAGATCCCTTGAAATCAAGCATGCATGCCCTCAACATGTCTTCGAGAATCTGAATCGTCCGCTCTGATTGTCCATCAGTCTGCGGATGATATGCAGTGCTGAACTTCAAGCGGGTCCCCAAACTTTCCTGAAGACTCCTCCAAAAGTGGGACAGGAATCTAGTGTCTCTGTCAGATACTATGCTAACTGGCACACCATGAAGTCTCACTACCTCCTGCATGTACTTCTCCGCTAACAACTCGGTAGACTGACCCAGTCTGAAAGGAATGAAGTGTGCTGATTTCGTGAGACGATCTACTATAACCCATACTGCATTATTTCCCTTCTGGCTGCGAGGTAAGGCAGTGACGAAGTCCATAGTAATATGCTCCCACTTCCATTCCAGAATTGGTAGAGGTTGAAGTAGTCCAGCTGTCCTCTGATGTTCAGCCTTCACTTGTTGACACACCAAACACTTCGCCACATACCGAGCAATCTCCCTTTTCATTCCATGCCACCAGAACCGCTGCTTCAGGTCTTGGTACATCTTCGTCCCCCCTGGATGTATGGAATAAGCCGAGCTATGGGCCTCAGCTAACACTTCTTGCCGAATCTCTCCCTTTGGCACACAAATTCTGTTGCCGAAACGGAGCGTTCCGTCCACATAGATTTGCATTCTGACCTCAATCCAGCTTTCACTTGCTCCCTGAATTCTTGCAACTTGGGGTCTCTGTCCTGTGCTTCCCTGATCTTCTCCAATAAGGTTGGTTGAATCTGTATAACCATCAATTTCCCAGGAGATATTGCTCTTCGTATCACCATCAGGTCCATCCGTCTCATCTCCTCGAATAATTCCTTCTGTTGAGTGATCTGCATTGCCATAGCAGCTTCGGGCTTTCTGCTCAAGGCATCAGGTACTACATTGATCTTTCCAGGGTGATACTGTAGATCAATATCGTAATCTGCCATCAACTCTAACCATCTCCTTTGCCTCATGTTTAGCTCCTTTTGAGTGAAGATATACTTCAAACTCTTGTGATCAGTGTATATCAACACTTGATCTCCCAACAGATAGTGCCTCCAAATCTTTAAGGCAAAAATGACTGCTGCAAGTTCTAGATCATGTGTAGGATAATTCTTCTCATGACGCTTAAGCTGTCTGGACGCATAAGCTATCACATGACCATGCTGCATTAGCACACACCCTAAACCTCGCCCTGACGCGTCACTATATATGACCATACCTCCAGTCCCGTCAGGCATCTTCAAGACTGGGGCCGTGATCAATCTGTTCTTCAACTCTTCAAAAGCAGCAGCACACTCTGCAGTCCATACATACTTCACTCCCTTCTGAGTAAGCTTAGTCAGAGGCCCTGCAATCCTTGAGAAATCCTGCACAAACCTACGATAATATCCAGCCAGTCCTAGAAAACTTCTGATTTCTGTCGCTAACTTCGGGACGAGCCAATCCTTCACTGACTGAACCTTATCGGGATCCACCGTGATGCCTTCACCTGAAACAATATGACCTAGAAAAGCCACACTCTGTAGCCAGAACTCACATTTGCTCAGTTTGGCGTAAAGCTTTTCCTGTCGAAGGGTCTGCAACACAATCCTCAAGTGCTCTGCATGTTCTTCTTCATCCTTAGAATAAATCAAGATATCATCTATGAATATTACTACAAATTTATCCAGAAATGAAGAGAATACCCGATTCATCAAGTCCATGAAAATTGCTGGGGCATTGGTCACTCCAAATGGCATAACTAGGAACTCGTAATGACCATAACGAGTCCT
Organism: Agave tequilana; assembly: GCA_038442645.1. NCBI lineage: Eukaryota > Viridiplantae > Streptophyta > Magnoliopsida > Asparagales > Asparagaceae > Agave > Agave tequilana. The sequence goes on from JAVJIF010014931.1 coordinate 46,598, forward strand.
AAAAGCCGTTTTCGGAATGTCTTCCTTCTTCACCTTCAGTTGATGATATCCAGAACGAAGGTCCAACTTCGAGAACACCTTAGCTCCACAAAGTTGATCGAATAGGTCATCAATCCTGGGCAAAGGATATTTGTTCTTGATGGTGACCTTGTTCAATTCGCGATAGTCAATGCACATCCTCCTGCTGCCATCCTTCTTCTTCACCAACAACACCGGAGCTCCCCAAGGTGAGACACTAGGTCTGATAAATCCTTTATCTGAGTACTCTTGTAACTGCTTCTTCAGCTCTGCAAGCTCCACGGGCGCCATCCGATACGGTGCCTTAGAGATTGGGGCCGTACCGGGAATGACATCTATAGAAAACTCCAGGACTCGGTCGGGCGGCTATCCGGGTAGGTCTTCTGGGAATACATCTAAAAATTCTTCCACCAATGGCTTCGGCATCTCCTCGGCTTCTGTGATGACGCAATCTCCTTGATGCTTCTGTCTGGATGCCTTAGATTCTCCAACAAACTGAAACTCTGGTTGATGCGGAATTCGGAATATTACACTCTTATTCCGACAATCAATTACCGCATGATACTTGCTAAGCCATGTCATGCCCAAGATCACATCGTATCCCCCAGTGTTTATCATAAACATATCTGCACTAAACTCCCTTCCGCAAATTACTACAGGACAAGATCTGCATAATCTACTAGTGGTTATAATCCCATTTCCCGTACTAATCTCCCATGGAGTATCCATATCATAACAGGGTATAGAATGCTTCGTTACGAAACTAGTAGATATATAGCAATGTGAAGCACCAGAATCAAATAATGATATGACTGGAACTGAATAAACCAGAATGGTACCTGCCACCACCTCCTCTGATGCCTCTACCTCTTCTGCAGTCAGATTGAAAGCCTGGCCTCTCCCACGACCTGCTCCTGCCCTCCTCTGGGACTGTCTGTACATCTGTCGTGGTGGAGGCAATGAAACTCCTCTACCTGCAGGTGCTGGATTCCTTTTGGCCGCTTCTGATGCTGGAGCAACGGGCACAATATTCCTCTGATCCTTGAACGGACAATTCATTAGCTGATGATCTCTAGCTCCACAAGCCAAGCATAGTCTGTTCGCCCTTCTACACTCCCCTCGATGATGCCCCGGTAGCTGACAAAATCCGCATACAATTGTCCGCGGAGAAGAAGTAAACTGTTGCTTGTTATGTGGAGCCCCGCCGAATCTGGATGTAGGTCTCTTAATCACCTGGTCAAAGGGTCGCTTCAGCGCCTTGCCTGCACCTTGCTCTTATTCTCCTTCTCTACCACCTGCTCCAAGCTACGGGCAGCACTGAGAACCTGAGAGTAAGTCCTCAACGGCTGTGTGACCAAGAACTTCTGAATATCCAACCTCAGACCTTGCTGGAAGCGGTTAGCCCGATCTTCCTCCTCTGCCACCATGTATGGAGCGAAGCGGCTCAACCTTAAGAATTCCGCAGCGTACTTATCAATGCTTCGACTCCCCTGTTGCAGGTTGATGAACTGTTGTTCCATTTCCCTTCTAGCTGTCTTGGGAAAGAACCTCTCAAGAAGCTGTCCATGAATTGCTCCCAAGCGATCGGTGGTTCCAACCGCTCTTCCTCTGCAAGCCACCATGTCCGGGCCACATCTGTCAGCTGAACCTTGACTACCTCAACTTGCTCGTTCTTGGGAACACGAGCTGCAGTTAAGAGGTTGGTCATATCAACTAACCACTGTTCCGCATCCAACGGCTTCTCAGTTCCAGCAAAGGTGGCCGGCTGCTGCAAACTTCTAAAGTCAGAAATATTGCCGGGCTTTGGTTCCCGAGGTGCCGTTGACCTCTCTATGGCCGCTGTGGCTGTCTGTTGAGCTGCCAACAATCCATCTCGAAGGAGTGCTGTCTGTTCCTGTTGAGACTCCATCATGCCACGGAGCACTCCCATCAAATCAGTGGCCTCATTACGAGCAGCAATACGGGAGGAGGGAGGTCGTTGGGCCATTGCTCTGGAACAAAAATCAAAATAAAATTTAGGAAAAATATATAGATATGCTTCCAATACACCATAAACATTATTGTACTTGTAGCTGGAGTGTATGATTTTTAACATTGTCGGTAAGAGCTTGGCTATTAACTTAATTATATACCCTAAATATAACCTGGCTCTGATACCAAGAAAACCCTGTCACGCCTGCTTCTCAAAATACACAAAATTGAGTACGTGACAAGAGTCGGCGACGTATTTTCAATTAAAATACGCTAAGCCTCAATGTAGTAAATCAAAACATAAAGTTCACAATTTATTCCAGCATTCAAAAGCAAGTACAATAATGTCTTAAAAGTTCATTTATTATAAACATAACAAGAATGAAAGCAAAAATACTAAGGATCCTCACAAACTGAAACTGCTGATGGTCTACTGAAGATCTGCAACGCGCTCAAAGTACTCCTGATCCTGCAATGTGCTCAGATCTGGATCTGAGCATAGCAAACTCAGGGTCGTCAATAAGCGACCTAGTGAGTGGTAAAATAAAAAGGGAAGATGCACATGCATGTAATGTAAAAGCATATGAAAAGAAAATATACATGATAAGAGTGAACAACATGCCAACAAGAAATAAATAATAGCTAAACAAGTCAGTGATATAATCAAAGGTACCTCAGGTCATGAATATAATCAATGTCTATAATAACATGCAAGTCAGAATGTCAAGTTCAGTTTATAGTATCAATAGAAGAATTCAGTTTTCATTATTAATTATGTCAGCGAACACCAATTGCCACATGTAATAGACGCATCCCATACTACGCCTATTACACGTGCCAATCGAGGTCCTCACTTATTGAAACTGATCGGTTGGAGACATTGTCTGTGTTTTAGGTGGGTCCCGTGCATACCCGGGACCACGGCCCAGACTCCTGGCGCTGAACCAGGACCTACCGCAAGGTAGTCAGGAACATGTATAACAGAAACAGGTACATGTATAACATGTATAACATGAACAGGAAACATGACGGGGTGCCAGTCACCCCACGGGAACCCTGCAGTGGAACCCTCTTTCGGCTGCGCAACCTAAATCCTAGGTCCACCCAAAATACAGACGCTGTCTCCTCCATCAATCTCCCCAATCCCAGTGTAAGTTATTTAATTTAGTTATCAAGATTATTAATGTACATGTTACCTAAATCTACTGGGATAACTCGGTGATGATGACGGTAACCACATAGCAGTGAAAATCGTGATACATGTATAACAGGATATGTATGTCGGTGAACATGATAAACAGGATGAAATTGTTACCGTCTAATAATGTTTTTCCCAGTAGTTGGATAACATGAACATGATGGTCATAAATGTCATTCAGGTGTGTCATAGTAGTAAAGTCCTAACCGATGTCATGTAGTGATCAAGGAGGTCCATTGTCAATAACAAATGTGCTTAATTGCATACATGAATACATAAACATGCTACAAATAATATATGCAGGTAATTCATGAAATTATAAAATTTCTAAGTACTAGCACATTAGTTTAAATAACATAAGTAGATAAGTAGATAAAATCCTTCCTCACAAGACTTCTTGTGAGCTGAAGGAGGAAAAAGCACTCACCTGCGGTAGATCTCAATCCAAGGCACTGCAAAACCTAGAATCCCGGAAAATCTACACAATTTATTTCAATAGAAATTGTTAGGATCTTTTATTTATTTAATGTGATTAATTAACTTAAGGTTGGGAGTATGATCCTATGAATTACATGAACTTAATAGGCTTAATTTACTAAATTTTAAATTCTCTTTTGTTGGTTTTTAAAACTTTTTAATACTAAACTTTTTAACGGTTCGAATTTACCATTTAGCAAAACTGACTTTAAAGAGGGTAATTTGATTTAATTTGTGTTGTTATTCTTCTGAAAATTTTATCATGAAAAGTAGAGACAGTGTAGATTATTATTTATATTTTTCTCTATTTTTCTGACATTTTTAACTAATTATTTTAATTATTTTTCTGCAGGTTTACAAGTCTGGAATTTTCTGTTGGGTCGGGTTTGTTGTACGGGTGTGGATCCAGAAGAGTACAGCCCATGCAAAAGCTGGGCTGAAGGCAACAATGGGCCTTTGCAATATTATTATATTTTTTATACAGCAGCCCAGGCCCCTCAGGCCCAGGCCCGGACTACTCTCAGGCCGGATCAGGCTAGGCCCAGGCCTGGTCCAGAATATATATATATATATTTTTATTATTATTAACAGGGCCTTTGGGCCATGGCTATAGCAAACCCAACCCGGGCCTGCCAAGCCAGGGCTAGGCCAGGCCTGGCCATCTTGACCAGGCCGGCCAGGCCCTGCACAGCAGGGCACAGCCTTGCTGTGCAGTGAGCAACGCCTGCTCTCGGCTTGGCCGAGAGCAGGTGCATTTTTTTTTTTGTTTTCTAAAAAAGTATAATATGCTAAAGAATAATTTAGCATCCTAATTGGTTTCATGTGATTGATCGTGGAGTCAGTTATTTACAGTAAAATTGATTGTGCAAGACGATTTGCAGATTCATGAACAATATCAGATTTTTAATTGAAATAAACTTTATGCCAAAAGATGCAATAGAACAAACATTTTCAACTACCAGCCTTGTTGTTGTGTGGAACAATGTGAGTTACATGAGCTTATAATTAAGAAATCCTCATTGACTTGGTCACTCATAATTTTATACCAATAAGGGAAAAAGAGGGGTATTTTGTTGTTAATGGTGATATATGTTCCGAAATAAAAATAGACTCAAATACCAACTATTATAGCCAAATTTCTTTTCTGAAGTCATTAGGGCAAATATCCATACAAATTCATACTATTCTTATTATTATGAATTTTCAGTTTCATAAAAAATACTTTAAATCATGATACGTTCTTAGGATTTAATTCATAAAAATTAACTATTTACTTACTTGATTTAGCCTGCTTCTAAATCTCCACGCCTCCTACTCAATCTTCACGCCTCGGAACCGTTCTCCGTCACGATCAGCTCCAACTCCAATTCCAACTCTAAGGGGGGTGAACAGGATGAGAGATGATGGGCTAGGAGTTCTTTCTGCTTGTTGCTCTTATTTTTATTTTTTAACGGAGGGAAGAGAAGAAGGTTATGGATAAAATCTTTTAGGATTTTTAGAAATCAGGTTGTTAAGATGTGAATCTAAGTTGTTAAGATAAGATATTCCTAAAGATCTCTTGAGATCTTACAGTTAGATATTTAAATCTTAAATTTGACCTTGGGTTGTTTAAAATAATTTAGCCCTCCTACTTAACCACACGCCAATGTGGCATTATGGTTAAGGCATTTGGACTAGGTACAAAGGAGTCGAGTTCGAAACTTGGTATAAACATATATATATTTATTTTATTATTATTATTATTTTATTTATTTTTTTAGGCATAAAAATAAGAGTATTACAGATTTAATAAAAAAAAAAGTACAAGCAGAAAATAATGCTAACTATTACACGATTAGGAAAAGATATCCATCATCATAAGCCATCAGTGGCACTTGCAAATGCAAGATAGATTCGAGGCTATATGATTCACTTGGATTACAAATCACAAAAGAGCAAGTAAAGTAAAAATAAGAACATAAAGTGTAAACTTTTGATTAAATAGAAAAACAATAAAAAAAGGATAGAGAATTACTATAGTGTCACTCTCAACATAACTCTCTCTTTCTCTTTTTAACATGAATCTCAGTCTAACTCTAGTTTACAAAAAAACTGAAAAATTACACTAAAAGGAGAAACAAAATTGAAGTTAAATAAGAAAAATCCTAATTCTAACTCTCTGCTACAGTGGTGCTCGTTTGCCTTCTAAAATGATAGTATTTATAGGAGAAATGGAGAGGGGAGGAGCGTACGAAGATAGGGGAGCAAACGCTCCCCCAACGGAAACTATATGGCCACCGAAATGTGGCCAAAGCCACGTTTCCGCAGCATTGATCTAGCCGTGGAGCCAGATCAAAGAGGTCGTGGTCCTTTGATTCTGGATTCGGTCTTATCTCTAATTGAATTTTCAGTTTGTTCTCTGGATTTAGCATTATCTTCGTTGAATCTTCAGCTAACCAAATGAATCAATTGAAATCTAAATTTAACTGATTCATTTGGTGTTATTTTCTCTGATTTGCTCTGATCCGGGCTTATTCCTCCAGAATATTTGTCTCAATCCTAGATTTTAATTTAAAACTCAATTAAATCAGAACTTAAGTGCACTTTTGGGCTTATTTCTCCTCCATCTCTATTAGTAAAGGCCTTCACATCATTTAGACAAAATAAGTTTAAATAGCAGAGTTTTTTATAAATAAATATGAAAATGTGACAATAAATATGCAAATCAGTGACTGATCACACCCTACACCTATTTTTACTCGTCCTCGAGCAAAACAAATAAAAGTAAAATAAAGATAACCTAATCTAACTCACTTTCATAGTATTAACGGTTGCACTTAGCATGTGCAGTAAGCTATTAAACCTCTAAGTTACCCCTAGAGGACGAATTTTGTCTCGAGAGAGTTTTCAATGAATTACACCCACAAAATTCATAAAAAAAGAGAAACAATGTGTTAGTATTTTGAAAACACATTTTAAAAGAGAGAACATATTTGAAGTAATTTTTGCAAAAATTCAAGTAATGTATAAGTCATAGGAATGTCAAACTATTTATTCCTAAACTTAATCTTTATTCAAAAACTTGTTATCAATCAAGATAAGGATTAAAACTGTATTTCTCATCTAGCATATTATTTTACCCCAAGTCATATGCACCTTTGTGAATATGAATGTTTGACTCGGAATTCTTCACCTCCAACTCTAACGCCTAATTTTTACATATTTTGGTGATAATATCCTTTAGTTCTATTAGGCTTTCTAATTTGTCCATATAACGAGCTTTTAATCGGTGACTCCCAATCGGACGGTCTTAGGACACTGGGTGAGAAATACCCCAAGGACTGAAGGACTCGAGCAAATAAGGTCACAAAACTAAGGAATTTTATTTGTAGTACGGACCACTTTTAGACGTGAATACTTATACTTTCATAGGCACAAATACCCAGCTTAATCAGAAGATTTTTGATATATATATATATATATATATATATTTAAATATATTTATATATATTTTTTATATAAGGCATGAGAATCTTTGTTTTTGAACCCTAATTGTGTAAGTGTATAAAGTATGTATATTTCATCAAGGTAAAAATCAAGACTAAATTATTTTTCAATTTTTCTTCTTAGCCCTAGAAATCAAACAAATAATCTTATTTTGACCAAGTATAAGAAATCCTAATTATGATTTTCTTATTCCTTAAAATTAACTTAATTTTTTACAAAAAGTAGTTAAAATATTATTTTTTTCAAAAAGTTTTTAAAAGCAAAGAAAATATTTTTTTTTACTAAAAGAAAACCTATGTTATATTAGAACCCTCCTCCACACCTATCTCATGCATTGTCCTCAATGTATGAATAAATGCATAAATACATAAAAAAGAAGAAAGGGAAGGAAAAATGTTACTTTAAGGTGGTGGTTTCGTTGGTGATCAGATTGGGCCAAGTGTTGTTGCCCAATCTAAATAATGTGATTTTTTCAAAAAAATTCATCTTTGATGACCTCTTTCTTATTTACATTGTTACTACCCCTTTGTGATTAGGATCATGCAAGATCCTAACATTAAAATTATCTCGGTTATATGACCAATCTTGAAATATCATCTCAGAGTCATAATGGTTTATACCTTGATCCAACAAAGGAATGTGATTTGATGAAATGGATAATTTGAGCTCCAGAATGACAGGAACGAGAACCAATACTGACTCGGGAATATCACTTAAATCAAGTTTAGCTTCAAGAGTTGGTTTCAAATCAAAAATTAAAATTCACAGTCACATTTCTTTTCCCGTCAAAAGAATATGACTGTCCAAAATTGGTGGTTCAATTTCAAGCTCTATGGGTACAAGAATCAGTGTTGACTCAGAATTCAATCCAAATCGGATAAGGATACCAGAGTCAATATAGATTTAAAAATTGAAATTGAATCACAAGGTTGAGGATCGGGTCACATTCACAATCAAGTTCAATTTTTTGAAATGAAAACTTGTCAATTTGTTCAAGGTTTGGGATTGGTCAAATTCAATATGTTGAAGTAGAATTGAATCTTAGTTAAAGTTATTTCTAAAACACCTTGATTCTTGATTCCTATCAATATGGTTAGTGGAATCAGGAATGGTAAAAAAATGGGTAGGAAGAGTTTCCTCATTCCTATCATTAATTGTATTGACCAAATGACCCATTTGTACTTCTAACCTATTGATAGACTGAGTACAATCAAGATTTGATTGGATGAAATCATTTTAATACTGAATCAGGTTTTCTATTCTCTTTTCCAAGTTAATTGATTCTTCTTCTTGCTGTGGTCGGACTTGAAAAATGGAATAAGGATTCTGAATTTGGAAATTTTGATGGGATTATGAGTCCGTCATGTTTTGAACTTGTCTCTCGAACTTATGCAAAACTTCTAGAATCTTTTTGATATCTGATTTTTCCTCTATAGTTGTTCTAGAAAATAAAAAACTGAATGTTGGTAAGGTGGTTGATAAAATGACTTAGGAGAGTTGTATCCCCGCTGACTATGTGAAGAGTGGATATGATAATTATTCCAGTCTTATTCATAATGGGCTGGAGCATATGTTGGTTTGGATAAAAGCAATTCAACATACTTGATTGGTTAAAGCTATGTAATACCGTTGGTAATATCCGGGTCAAAAGAAGTCAGAGTGAATTAGGGATTACTATTAAAGTTGCAAAATTGTGATTATAATCCATTTCACACAAACAATGATAAAAATAAACAAAAACAAACAAACAAATAAACAAACAAAAAGAAAAAAATCTAGCTTATATTAGGGTAGATCTTAGACCTAAACGACTCCTAACTGGTTAGACTGTTCACGGCAGGTATATTGCAGCAATCTGACCACAAGTTAATCGGTCATGTAAGGACAAGACTAGTGGGAGATATCTGTGTCTGAGCAACAGGCCTAATTATGTCAAACTACTGTTTTTCAAGTTTCGCCTCTCAATCCCCAACCTTTGACACTGATTTGACTTGAGTCAAACTCTAATAATTTCCTCCTTAAGTCACTCTCCTATTGAGCCCGAGATGTTCATAGGAAGAATGTCTACTCACTTTTAGTTAGACTGAATTAGTGAGTGAGGAGATGGTTTTCAGGTTAAGGAAGGATGATGACTTCTCCATCTTATCTTGTTTATAGGAGAAGCCCTTAATCGTTTTAGTGCTCGTGTGCAAGTATATAAGAAAATAAATATACTTAAGCAATATGTATCACCCAAATGTGTTTCCTAAATTATATGCCATGCAGACGTACCTTTCCTTTAGCACTCTTCAAAAATAATAAAAAAAATGTAACAAATTAGACAAGTGCCCTAAAATGTGAAGTCTAAATATTTTTTAGTATTTATAATCACCAAGTTACTGTTGAGGTTAGAACAGTGTGTAAGATAAGTTAAACAGAGAAGCAAAAAATTGCAGAAACTAAAATACTGAATACAATCACCCTGCAAGAAAGCAGGATTAGTAATCCACTCAAATTGTCGTGAAAACGTGGCAAATGCCACATTTGCGCCACAGTATAAAGAGCTTCTGGGCTCTGCTTTCTAGAGCAAAGACCCAGAGCTACTTATATATTTCTGCAACTCTTATTTCCTTGAAATTAGCCCATGCACACAAAAACAGAGAAAAATTAAACTGTTAAGTAAATTAAAAAAGAAAACTTAGCGTCCCTCCCTAGCAACGGGGCCAAAATTTTGAATGAGGCTGAGCCTGCACAAAAAATATAGTTTAGAATTGAGAGATAGAGAGTGCTAAGTTGCTCAATGCTGTTATAGCAAGTGGCTATGCGGGTCGTAATTCATAAGGAGGGAATGTGATAGAAGCTTTTAATAAGTCTTTCTAAATTACTTCAGTCGATTAAAACATTTCTTGTTTGTTTCTAAAATGAAAAATGTTAAGTTAATAGTTAGAAGAAGAAGATGGGATGGTGTTGGTGGTTTCAAAAGAAGGAATAACTAAGTTAAAAGAAAGAAATTAAAAAAGTAGAGAAAGAGTTGATTTAAAGGTGTTTCTAAACTAAGAAAGAAAGAAAGAAAGAAAGAAAACTAAGAAAACTTAATTATATCTTCGACGCTTTCTTATCTTGGATCCGTTGCAACGACTTACCTTGGCTTGAAGGCGGTCACAGCATGGCATATACGATCTTCTCCATTTCAAATTGGTTTAAAAAAAGTGCAAGCAGAAAATAATATTAAACTATTACACGATTAGAAAAAGATATCCATTATCATAAGCCATCAGTGACACTTGCAAAGGCAAGACAGATTTGAGGCTATACAATTCACTTGGATTACAAATCACAGAAGAGGCAGGTAAAGTAAAAAGAAGAACATAAAATGTAAACTTTTGATTAAATAGAAAAATAATGAAACAAATGATAGAGAATTACAATGGTGTCACTCTCAACATAGCTCTCTCTCTCTCTAAAATGAATCTTAGTCTAACCTTAGTTTACAAAGAAACTAAAAAATTATAATAAAAAGAGAAACAAAAAACCTAAGTCAAACTAAAGAAAATTTATAATTCTAACTCTCTACTGGAGTGGTGCCCGTTTATCTTCTGAATTGACAATATTTATAGGAGAAATGGAGAGGAGAGGAGCCTATGAAGATAGGGGGCAAACGCCCCCCCCCCTCCCGCCCCAAACAGAAACTTAAGTGGGCTTTTAGGCTCGTTTCTTCTCCATCTCCATTGGTAAAGGCGTGCACATCATTTAGACAAAAATAAGATTAAATAGAAGAGTTTATTACAAAATAAATACAAAAATGTGAAAATAAATAAGGCGCCTTGGTGGACACAGAAGCAACTCTAAATGTTCTACCATTGCTGACTTACCGAAGTAAGTTGCAGCTGACTTCCATGATGGTTGCAGCTTATGACTAAACGAAGTGTACACTCTATGGCAAGATTGTCATAGACGTTGGATGTGGTCCTGAGACTGTCCCTATGGACTTTTGTGGTAGAATATTATGATAATTAAGGGGTTATTAGAGAAAATCATGATAAGTTGTGGTAGTGTTGAGAAATGGTAGAATATTATGATAGTTAAGGGGTTATTTGAGAAAATCATGATAGTTTATGGTAATGTTGAGAAATTTAACCTAATTATAAACTATATTGCTATTCAACTCCATCAAAAACTAGCCTTTGGGTCAGGCGCCCGAGCAGTTCTTCCACAAAACCCAATGGGACTTGGATCTAGGGACTATTGTGCCTTTCATGACAGGAGAGGCAACCTCACAGGGGACTGTTGCACCCTCCGATGGCACCTTCAGGAACTGGTTAACGAAGGATATCTCCGAGAGTTCATCCTCAACCTTGGACTGCCCTCGGAGATCAAAGTACAGAAGCAGCCTTAGACCATAGACGACAACGAGACAATGCCCTCATCCAATACAGGGAGGTAAACGCCATCTTCGGGACCTCACCGATAGAAGGCACCACCGCGAAGGGAAGAATCATCTATGTCAATGAAGCCCGGAGGGACAACTATCTGATGGTACTAACGTGCCTTCCTTCACCACTGGACACGTCCGTCTTCTTCTCGAAGAAAATGCCTACACCGTACACTTCCCTCACAATGACGCTTAAAGGTCGTGGCAATACACATTAGTTGCTGCAAAGTGTCAAAGATACTTGTAACACTTGCCTTAATTAATCACCAGTTAATATCTTATATGCTAACGTTGGGTTAAATTAGGTGATTTTTCCGACAGTGTGATGCATAACTATTTTTATCAATATTAAATCTAGAACGTAGATTTTGATCTTAAAGCGGTGTTAGTGACCAGTGATGTTTGGTTATCGGATAATACACTTGAGACTCTATATCACCATAGGAGAATGATATGGGTACAAGAATTCATGATGAAGGGTATCAACATTAAAATCTTATACCTATACATATATAAGTATGAAATGTGTATGGATATATAAATACACATGTGACTTTTGACTTTTCTTCCTACCATGCTTATAGGGTACAAGTGTTAAATGAATGGGGTATGGAGCCTGACCTTTAGGGTAAGGTGATGTAGAGTAGCAATTTTGAGGGACACTTGGCATGATTTCCTTGTAGGGAATTGAAGTATATAGGATTAGAATGGGAGAAAGTTCTCATTTTATAACTTCACACACTCTCTCTCTCTCTCTCTTCATTTTCTACTCTCCCCTCTCTTCCTCTTGTTGCTGTCGGCCAAGAGGGGCAGCCGACAGCCCCTCTCCCCTCCTCCATTCTCTCACTCACTCACTCACTCACTCACTCTCTCTCATTCACTCACTATTCTTCCCCTTCCTTCTTAATTGCTATAAAAGCTTACCCTAAGCCTATATTATCGTCTCTAAAAGTCAACTAGAGCATGAAAAATGGTGATCTAACATCACATTAGAGGGATTAATTTCTTGAAGCTAGTATTGACCAAGGTTAGAAAGAAAGAAGGGTGATTTTTGGTTGATTAAGATAAGCAATCATTAGGCCTACAACATTCTTACTCTTCTTCATTTATAGACTACTAATGATGTTGTTATGATCTTGTACACTCTAATATAGCCGGTAAAACAAGCATGTTAAACGGGAATGATTCTTCAAGGGTGAGTAGAACATACTAGTACCTAAAATGAAACATGAGGATTGTAAGATTGGTGTAATAGTGAAATTTCTTGTATGTGCATGATTATGAACTATTATATATGTATGTGGTTGCTAGAATAGTTATTATTGAATGATTATGGGTGTATGAAATAGTAAATTCTTATAGACATGGCTATTATATTTAAATTGATCATCTTATGTTATGTATATTAACTAACTATTGGAATGTATAGATGGTAAGAAGTTATCCATACAAACATACCCTTACGCTTGATTAATATTCATATGAATAGATATATGTATGTGTATGGATACATGACTATGGGCATGTACATAAGTGAAGAGAATTCTAAATATATGAATAGATATGTGTATGTGCGTGTATACATGATTAATTCTACATTGTCGAAACTTATAATAAGTATGTGAAGTATTCAAGACCATGCACACTTATTCTAAATATGACTAATGTGGATACAAAAGTGTGTGCAGTATGAACTATGTATATCCACTTTCATTTCATATAATTGGTATTCATCAGCATGCTAATGTAGGAAAGAAAAACTATACATGCACGCCTATGGACATGATTTCATACATAATTATTACAACTTGACATTGAGTTCAAAAGTGGTGACAGATAGTTAGACATAAAGTTTAGTTTCATGCATAATACTTCCATGTATAAATTATGACTTTTACCATGTCAAATGAAATAAGAAACAAACATGTTGAACAATGACGGGAACTATATATTGCATGTTATGAGTATAAGCGTAATATACATAAATATTTGGATACTATTATGTTGCACTTTGAGATGATAAAAGAAATTGGATGTTAGAGAAAGGGACCAGGTTGAACTGGAGGTGACCGAAGGGGAGTGTATTACGTTGAGTAACGTATTAGAGGAAGGGATCGGGTTGGATCAGAGATAACCGAAGGGGAGTATATTATGTTGGAATAACGATATCGAAGGAAGGGACTGGGTTTAACTGGAGGTGACCGAAGTGGAGTTTACTGTTACGTTTTAAAAAGTGTTTTAATGATAAAACTGAAACTCGTTTTATTCTTTATATGGCTAATATGGAAATATACATGCTAATGCAATAGTATATAAATAATTGTTATATATATATATATATATATATATATATATATATATATATATATATATATATATATATATATATATATATATATATATATATATATATATATTGTTTTACTCACTGAGCTGTTGAGCTCACCCTATTATATTAATCACCTTCAGATATGAATAAAGATAAAAGACCCGCCTAAAGCCAATATACGGGATAGGTGACAACTGGAGATCAGTTTTACTTTTGACATTTTTCTCTTTGTGTGTATATTGCTTAAGAAATCCTATGTATAAATTCCTATGATAATGTATGCTATAAACTTTTGTAACGCATTGTAATATATGAAATGCTTGTGATAATGAGTACTTGACTTTGAATCATGTTCATGAGATTGTCGTTGTAGATATAATAGAGTAAAAATGTGTAGATTTATGGATTGCCATACTTGGTTTGTTGAAATAAATATTGAAAACTTGACGTGGGTAAAATCAAGCCGAGATGTTATATATATTGTGTGGAATGTTGTGAACCTATAAGTAGGCTGATGTTAGTCGAAATTAAAGTATTGTATTATGTCAAGCTCCACGTTTAGAGAAAATGCTGCAGAAAATATTGGGATCTCAGTATTATTAAGGATAAACAGTAACAATTGTGATAGTGAGAAAATTTAAGACTGGGACCGTTTCAATACTAGTTGATGGGGAAAGTAGTATCAACATCTTGTAAAACTATGGCCTAGATCGAATGAAAAACACTTCCAAGTTGGCCCGAAAAATGATCATTCCTTAGACCCCGTCGCTTCTCTATGGATTCGACGGGAGTGAAGCCCTTTCTCTCAGAAAAATCGAGTTCCCCGTCTGAGCAGATCCATACAACGTCGTCATGAAATTCTGCGTCCTCGACATCAAATCTCCCTACAATGCCATCATCAGGAGGCCATGGATCCACTTGAGAGCAGTCCTGTCCACATATCATCAGTTTTTGAAGTACTGCCCACCATCAGGATTGGCCAGCATAAGGGGTGATCAGGTGATGGCCAGAACAGTAGCTGCAGTAGCCCTGAAGAGGTTCGGTTGGGCGCAAAATGCCTCCTGAGCAGGTTTTTAACGAAGACTCCTCTGTGGACAAGAAGAAGAAGAGAATTATTGACCTATGGCAATCACAACACGACGAGATCCCGACTTATCCATCAAGTCGGGAAACCCAACAGCAAGACCGAGAAGGAGCATAAGTGATTCATTCCAGACCCGCTTCACCTAGAGCGGGCTCTCCGAATCAGCTTAAACCAGCACTCTCATGAGAATACATTGTTTAAACAGTTCCTGTCAGATAATTTAGACGTGTTTGCGTGGTCCCCTACCGATATGCCTGAAATCGACCGTGAGATCATCTGTCACAAGCTCTCCATCAAGGCGAAAGCCGAAGTGGTGAAGAAAAAACCTAGGAGAATGAACGCAGAACAAAGTCGCGCCATCAGTAATGAAGTCGATCACCTACTTCAAACTGGCTTCATTCGAGAAATGTTTTATCCCAACTGGCTCTCTAATCCCATTCTCGTGAAGAAGAAGAATGGAAAGTGAAAAGTCTGCATCGACTTTACCAACCTCAATGAAGCTTGCCCAAATGACAGTTATCCCCTTCTGAGGATCGATCAACTAGTAGAGGCGACGGTGGGCCACGAGCTTCTTAACTTTATGGATGCCTATTCCGGGTACAATCAGATCAAGAACCCACTAGACGAAGACAAGACAGCCCTCACCACTGATCGGTGAATCTACTGCTAGAAGATGATGTCCTTCGGACTCAAGAATGTTGAGGTCACTTTCCAGCGAATGGCAAACAAAGTCTTCAAAGACCTGATCGGAGTGCCATAGAAGTATACATCGACGATATGTTGACGAAAAGTGTATAGCTCACGGATCACCTCCAACATCTAGACAAAGCCTTCGACCTCCTTAGACAATACAAGGTGAAGCCTCCACCCTAAGACGTGCACATTTGGGGTGGCTTCTGAGAAATTTTTGAGATATCTGGTCACTCGACGGGCATCGAGGCCGACCCTGACGAGATATCTGCAATTCTAAACATGAAGTCACCTACTTGTGTGAAGGAGTTTCAGATGCTGAATAGACGTCTTACAGCCCTCAATCAGTTCATTAGCCGATCCACAGATAAATACAAGCTCTACTTTCAAGCTTTGAAGAAGAATGAGGCTGACTTCTGCTGAATGAAGAATGTGAGACAACCTTCCAAGGATTGAAGATGTATCTGACTTCACCACCCATGCTATCAAAGCCTTCCTCGGGGGAGACGCTATATTTATACCTTACCGTCTCGGTGTCAGCTATGAGCGGAGCCTTGGTTCATGAAGACGAAGACGTCCAGAAGCCGGTGTATTACATCAGTGTAACACCCCGCTTCCGGAATACGTACTTAGTTGCGTATTCAGATTTTTTGATCGTATTTTTCGATTTACTTCCTGTATTTGTTTTGTATTATGAATTCTTTATATGATAGTTTTGTCTTGGATTTGGATTCGTGGACTCGGAGTCAGCCCTAATCTGAACCGAGGGCCCGATCCTAAAGTATTACTCGATTTGGTCATTCTGGTATTCCAATTTACCGATTTCAATTTTAAACGTCGTTTTTCAATATTCTAGATTTTCTATGATTTTCTAGAATTTTCCTGAATTAAATTGGAAATCTTCAAAACCGGTGTCGACCAGTGCCGCTAACCGATTCCCGGATTTTTAATTTACAAACGGATTGAAATTACAAGAAGGGCCTTTAGGCATTATTTCTTAAAATCATATTTTCTACCTAAATACTTTTTCTGAGTATTTTATGAATTTATGAAAATTCCACCGGAGTCAATATCGGCCAGTATCGGCGGTTGACTTCCGGATTTTTAATTTGAAAACGAGATTTTATTTCTGAAAACCTATTTCATATTATTCCTCAGGATGACGTTTTCTACCTCTGGGTATTTTTGGGGATTTTTCCGGAACTGTCGATTTTCGCGACCATATTATAATATTACTATCTTTGCTTTTCTTTCTTTCTTTTCCTTTCTTTTCTTTTCCCGCCAATTCCAGCGCCGACCCCAGCAGCCCACTCCCCTCCACGTGGGCCCGGTCACCTCCCCATCACATCCCCATCACCATCACACTCTCTCTCCTTTCTTTCTCTTTTTCTTTTCTTTTCCTTTCTTTTCCTTCATTCTCTTCTTCTTCTTCTTCTTCTTCTTCTTCTCCTCCAAGAGAGGCCAGCCCCAACCGAACCGGCCACCACCTTCGCCGGTCCCTCTTCCCTCCTCCGGCACCTCCGGCGAGGGCGATCCGCCGCCGGCGTCTCGCCGACGGCCTGGGCGCGGCCAGGGGGCCTCCTGGCCCCCTGTGCGCGTGTGTGGAGGGGGCAGCAGCCCCCTCCCTTCTTCTCCTTTGGGGTGGCCGCAGGCCACCCCTGCTGGCCTGCGCCGGCGGCAAGGAACCGGCGCAGCCTCTCCCCTTCTCCCTCTAGCCGCCCTGCGGCGGCCGGAGCTCAGCCCGGCCAGGGCCTCTGGCCGGGGCTCTGTTGGAAGGAGGGGGCAGCAGCCCCCTCCCTGTTTTCTTCCCTGGGGTGGCCACCGGCCACCCCAGCTCCGGCGCCCCGCCGGCGATTCGCCGGCGGTCGGCGACCAGGTCCGGCCAGGGGGCTTCCAGCCCCCTGCGCGAGTGAGAGGGGAGCAACAGCTCCCCTGCTCCCTGCCTCTCTCTCTCTGCTGCTGCTGCGTTTCTCTCTTCTCTCTCTCTCTGCGTTTCTCTCTCTCTCTCACTTTCTCTTTCTCTCTCTTTCTCACTCTCTCTCACCTGAGTTCTCTCTCTCTCTCTCTCTCTCTCTCTCTCTCTCTCTCCTGAGCCTTCATCTCTCTCTCTCTCTCTCCACATTTTCTCTCTCTCTCTTTCCTAATTCACTCTCTTCTCTCTCTCCTGGGTCTCTCTCTCTCCTCCTGGATCTCTCTCTCCTCTCTTTCCTAATCACTCTCTCTCTCTCTCTCTCCTGATAACCTTCTCTCTTCCCTGATTAACTTTCTTTCTTCTTTCCTTTCCTTCTTTGTTTCTTTCTTTTCATCCTGGTTCCTCTTCCAGTTCGTCTTCTCCCTTTGGAAAATGACTCTTATCAGGGCCGGCCCCTCCTTTTGGATTGGGGCCGCGTTCTCCTCCGTTGGCAAGACTTAGGGCCGGTACCCTCCTTTTGGATTGGGGCCGAACTTCCCTTCGTCGGGCGCAGCAAAGGAATCACCTTTCCTCCTCTCTGTTTGTTTCCTAACGCGGATCTCAACCCCGCGTCTGGGCAATCCCTTAACGCGCTCCGCGTTTCTGTTTTGACACGACGCGGAGTCTATTCCCGCGTCTGTGTTCTTCCTGTGCCAACGCGACGCGGAACCCACGACCGCGTCCGCGTTCTCCTCGTGTCCTGATTTGAACGCGGGTCTCGAACCCCGCGTTTGGGGCTCCTACGCAACGCGAACCCCGCGTCTGTGATTCCTGCGTTTGCTAATCCCGCGACGCGACTTCCGCGTTTGCGACTCCCGCGTCTCACTTTCCAAACCCGCGTCTCCTTGTGTATACTCCCCTTCCATATATTTCTCCCTCTAGGTTTCTCTCTCTCTCTAACTCTTTCTCTCTCCTCTTCACTTTCTCTCTCTTCATAATTATACATTATTTTATGGCGCGTACGCGAGTTCCTGGGACTTCGGAGTTTCCAGCTTTCCGGTGATTTAGGCGAGTGTCCTCGCTCTCGCCTCCATTTGGGTTTCCCCGCTTCGTCGGGTCGACATGTATTTTATTCCTTGTTTTCATGTATTTTGTATTGGGCTGAGTCCCTGTATCTGTGTATGGCCGAGTGCCAATATCTGGACATGTATTGCTCTGTGACGAATGCTTGTATTAGGGTAGTTTCATTCTTGTACCCATACTATGCCTGTGATGTATTTTACTGCTTCATACCACGCATGGCCGATCCTTCAGCCTCCGGTCACTCACTATCTCGAAAGAGATGTGATTGGGACCGTCAGGTTTCTCTGGACCCTTCAGCCTCCGGTCCCTCACTGTCTCGAAAGAGGCGTGATTGGGATCGTCAGGTTTCTCAGCTCCGTCTGGTGAGCATGCTTAGCGCTCAGTGCTTTATTCACTAAATTCGTTTAGGCGAGTTGCTGCCGGATTTTCTACTCGTATCTTGATCCGAGTATCCCGGTGACCTCGCAGAGCGCATTAGTGTCTAAACTCTGTTCGCTGCCTGTGCCTCCAGCTTGTTCAGCTCCGCCTGGGTATCTGATCAGCGTTCAGCGCTTTACCACTAGATTCGTCTAGGCGAGTTGCTGCCGGATTTATCGCTCGTACTTCAGTCGAGTCGTCCCGGTAACCTCGCCAGACGCTCCAGTGTTAAATACTGTTCGCTGTCTGTGCTTCCAGCATGCTCAGCTCCGCTTGATTGAGCTCAGCTACTATTCTATCACATTCCATGTATCTTAACACTTACCATGTCATTACTTCATACCTGTCCTTTACATGCTACTGTTTAACACATGTATATCACCTGCCAACTGGTTTGTTATCACCTAGCATCGGACATGCTACTACTTTGGCAAGACCTCTTGTTATGACATGACTTGCCACTGGACTAATATCAATCTCTCGACATGACTGGTTGCCTGTCTAATATCATCCTCTTGTCATGCTATCACTTGACACCCAGCAAGATATACTTGACTCTTATGATTATCACGATAACGGGAATGATGACCTGACATCTTGATAGTACAAACTGTACACCTGATACACATGTGATACATTATAGTACGTACAGTACTCCTGATATTCCTGACTTGCTCTTGCTCATTCCCGGAATCTGATAATCATCTAATAATTCATAAAAGGAACAACTTGCATCGGGTCGGGGGAAACATGCGGCTATCAATATGTGTTCGTGTTTACAGTGGTATTAGGCATGTTGTGCAACTAAAATTTCCGGTCTGACCTGTGGGCCTCCAGGCGACCGAGGGGAGTGCTGGCTCCCTCCTTCCTGGTACCATCATGATAAGGGCATACATAAGTCCCTCCTGTTAGCCTTGCGGCTGGTTCCGTCACCAAGCAACGGAACAATCCTGGCCGTGGTCCCGGGTATGTACGGGACCCACTGTAAATATAGTTCGTTGATACCCCCGCTGGTTTCCAATAACAATCTTGCTTTACTCGGATATGGATCTATGTGTGCTGGGACGCTAGTTCACATAGTTAGATATCAGGGTAAGACGAGTAATAATAAAGTGTCAAGATAATAACCGGCTCTTTAAGTTGTAAGTAGAGGTATGTGGAATGGGACGCATACTGAAGCCTGCGACTTAAACGGCTATGAATCTGTGTTATGCCTTACCATATTTGCTTGTCCTGGATTTTACATCGGATTTTCGGCTTTATGAGTATTATTGTATTAACTGCGCATGCTCTGCTTTATCCCTTGTATCCACCTGCCTCCTGTTCATTATCTTATCATGCCCTGAGTACAGTCGGGTTGTATGTGCTTGGATTATGGTGACATGAGATAAAGGTATATAGATGAGGGTTTCCTTGTTTGGATTATTCCTTCGACGTACTAGTCTTATGGAGCCGTGATCTGAAACCATACAATCAGATTTGCTCGTCCTCGGCTTTATTTGATTTATCGCTTTACTTATACTTACCCTTGCTTGCCACTTGGCTTTTGCTTCACCACTCGCCTGGGGAGTTTCATCTGACTCCCCTGGATCCTCATGTCCAGGTCATGGAGCTTGGAGCGTGTGGATTCTCCCAGTTGCTGATCAGAGTGGCGCAGCGGTAGCGTGGATCTCCAGCAGACCGTTCAGAGCTCTATCCTTCCTGGCCCCCTTGTGTGCCTCTCGAGTTTTCCTTTTGTAAACTCGTGAGTGCCTGTGTACTGTTCATACTTGTACATCTCTTTGTAATCTCGCAATTGCGCATATCAGTGATGTAATATTCATGTAATATTGGATCACCTCTGGTGATAACTTTGTAATTGTACTCATAGGTTGGAATGTATAATGCACCACTTGCTTCCGTACTCTGATTCTTGCCTGTACTGATGCTTAGCGTATATACGTGAAGGTACTTCTGACTTGCGTATATACGTTGCAGTAATGTCTCCGTATCCGCCAGGATCGGGGCGTTACAGGTTGGTATCAGAGCTTAGGCTCTCACCTCCTCAGTACGTCCAGACGGCAAATTAATGGTAAGAAATTTGCAACTGGAATGCATGAGTCCTGGTTATACATTCCAACTACAAGTACAGAGTTATCTATTTTCTTGATCATCTTTCCTTTGATTCCTAATCTTTTCCATCCTTCCCCTGTTTTGGTTTTTCGAAGCCTTTATACCAACTTAAGATATGGATATACTAGAGAGGTAGCGGCTGGTTCTAAATGAAGCTATTATGTGATCTCTTCGGACATCTCTATGAAAGCTCGGTATTCTTTGGATTGATCCCGACCGGGTTATCTCTCAGAAGTCAGTAGTCGGGATTCTCTATGGATATTCTACATTCACTGCTATATCTTTCAGAGTGATCGATGCCTGGTATTCAGAATTCTCAATTATCGGTCTTCCTTATTATGCTCAGGACTATCAGGGGTTTTCTTTATCTTCAGTATTCTGGCTTATTCTCAGAGCGACATTAAGTATACAGTACAGCGGGAATTCTATTGCAAAGCTGTGTTATCAGTCAGTATTATTTGGCATCGTTCAGAGATTTATACAGCCGGAAGTGCAGAGGATGTCTATGTTCTGATTATTGACCAGTCAACTTGAGGGCCCTACCTATAGTGCTTCATATCTTAATTGGTATAATTCCCGTCCTTGTCCTCCTTGTGTTCAATTTACCCCTTATCGAAATTGCGAGGACGCAATTTTTTGTAAGGTGGATGGATTGTAACACCCCGCTTCCGGAATACGTACTTAGTTGCGTATTCAGATTTTTTGATCGTATTTTTTGATTTACTTCCTGTATTTGTTTTGTATTATGAATTCTTTATATGATAGTTTTGTCTTGGATTTGGATTCGTGGACTCGGAGTCAGCCCTAATCTGAACCGAGGGCCCGATCTTAGAGTATTACTCGATTTGGTCATTCTGGTATTCTGATTTAACCGATTTCAGTTTTAAACATCGTTTTTCAATATTCTAGATTTTCTATGATTTTCTGGAATTTTCCTGAATTAAATTGGAAATCTTCAAAACCGGTGTCGACCAGTGCCGCTAACCGATTCCCGGATTTTTAATTTACAAACGGATTAGAATTACTAGAAGGGCCTTTAGGCATTATTTCTTAAAATCATATTTTCTACCTAAATACTTTTTCTGAGTATTTTATGAATTTATGAAAATTCCACCGGAGTCGGTATCGGCCAGTATCGGCGGTTGACTTCCGGATTTTTAATTTGAAAACGAGATTTTATTTCTGAAACCGATTTCATATTATTCCTCAGGATGACGTTTTCTACCTCTGGGTATTTTTGGGGATTTTTCCGGAACTGTCGATTTTCGCGACCATATTATAATATTACTATCTTTGCTTTTCTTTCTTTCTTTTCCTTTCTTTTCTTTTCCCGCCAATTCCAGCGCCGACCCCAGCAGCCCACTCCCCTCCACGTGGGCCCGGTCACCTCCCCATCACATCCCCATCACCATCACACTCTCTCTCCTTTCTTTCTCTTTTTCTTTTCTTTTTCCTTTCTTTTCCTTCATTCTCTTCTTCTTCTTCTTCTTCTTCTCCTCCAAGAGAGGCCAGCCCCAACCGAACCGGCCACCACCTTCGCCGGTCCCTCTTCCCTCCTCCGGCACCTCCGGCGGGGGCGATCCGCCGCCGGCGTCTCGCCGACGGCCTGGGCGCGGCCAGGGGGCCTCCTGGCCCCCTGTGCGCGTGTGTGGAGGGGGCAGCAGCCCCCTCCCTTCTTCTCCTTTGGGGTGGCCGCAGGCCACCCCTGCTGGCCTGCGCCGGCGGCAAGGAACCGGCGCAGCCTCTCCCCTTCTCCCTCTAGCCGCCCTGCGGCGGCCGGAGCTCAGCCCGGCCAGGGCCTCTGGCTGGGGCTCTGTTGGAAGGAGGGGGCAACAGCCCCCTCCCTGTTTTCTTCCCTGGGGTGGCCACCGGCAACCCCAGCTCCGGCGCCCCGCCGGCGATTCGCCGGCGGTCGGCGACCAGGTCCGGCCAGGGGCTTCCAGCCCCCTGCGCGAGTGAGAGGGGAGCAACAGCTCACCTGCTCCCTGCCTCTCTCTCTCTGCTGCTGCTGCGTTTCTCTCTTCTCTCTCTCTCTCTGTGTTTCTCTCTCTCTCTCTCACTTTCTCTCTCTCTCTCTTTCTCACTCTCTCTCTCACCTGAGTTCTCTCTCTCTCTCTCTCTCTCTCTCCTGAGCCTTCATCTCTCTCTCTCTCTCTCCACATTTTCTCTCTCTCTTTCCTAATTCACTCTCTTCTCTCTCTCCTGGGTCTCTCTCTCTCCTCCTGGATCTCTCTCTCTCCTCTCTTTCCTAATCACTCTCTCTCTCCTGATAACCTTCTCTCTCCCCTGATTAACTTTCTTTCTTCTTTCCTTTCTTCTTTGTTTCTTTCTTTTCATCCTGGTTCCTCTTCCAGTTCGTCTTCTCCCTTTGGAAAATGACTCTTATCAGGGCCGGCCCCTCCTTTTGGATTGGGGCCGCGTTCTCCTCCGTTGGCAAGACTTAGGGCCGGTACCCTCCTTTTGGATTGGGGCCGAACTTCCCTTCGTCGGGCGCAGCAAAGGAATCACCTTTCCTCCTCTCTGTTTGTTTCCTAACGCGGATCTCAACCCCGCGTCTGGGCAATCCCTTAACGCGCTCCGCGCGTTTCTGTTTTGACACGACGCGGAGTCTATTCCCGCGTCTGTGTTCTTCCTGTGCCAACGCGACGCGGAACCCACGACCGCGTCCGCGTTCTCCTCGTGTCCTGATTTGAACGCGAGTCTCGAACCCCGCGTTTGGGGCTCCTACGCAACGCGAACCCCGCGTCTGTGATTCCGGCGTTTGCTAATCCCGCGACGCGACTTCCGCGTTTGCGACTCCCGCGTCTCACTTTCCAAACCCGCGTCTCCTTGAGTATACTCCCCTTCCATATATTTCTCCCTCTAGGTTTCTCTCTCTCTAACTCTTTCTCTCTCCTCTTCACTTTCTCTCTCTTCATAATTATACATTATTTTATGGCGCGTACGCGAGTTCCTGGGACTTCGGAGTTTCCAGCTTTCCGGTGATTTAGGCGAGTGTCCTCGCTCTCGCCTCCATTTGGGTTTCCCCGCTTCGTCGGGTCGACATGTATTTTATGAAAAACACCTAGAGGGGGTGAATAGGTGTAAGTGCTAATCTAAGAAACTAAATGCAAACTAAGTGCGCTAAATGCGGAAGCTAATGCAAATGTTGTACAAACTAATACAATACAACAAGTGTAGCCGAATTCCCCTTGCGAGGCTCTGGACTAACTCCTCTTGATTCCCCTTGAAATGGGTTGAGGCGCTATGTGAAGCTCTTGTTGGATGAGTACAAGTTAGGCACACACACACACAAGCATCCAAGCAATAAGAAATATGTGCACACACAATCAAGCCAAGCAATCAAGGATATAGCAATATGAATTAATGCAAGGCAACACAAGCAATATGATATGGCAATATGAGTTATGCTCAACACAAGCAAATATGATATGATGATATGAAGTATGATGCTTTGCACAATATAAATGAGAGAGAGTTAGAGAGACAATGGATCAATACGCAAACACCAAGATTTGTTTCGAGGTTCGAGCACCTTGCTCTACATCCCCGCCTACACCACCGTGTAGGATTTCCACTATCTCAACTCCCACCGAGGGAACCTCTACCGAAGAGGATTTCTTACAACTCTAGGAGTACCTAACTCCTCTCTCAATACAACCTCCACCGAGGCCAACAACAACCAACAACAACAACACCTCTACCGAAGAGGCTCACAACCAACACTATCACCTCACACTTGAGGGATACAACTCAATCACCCGATCACCTCTACCGAAGAGGGATTCACAAATAAAAGGTGTTTACAACAAAGAGGTTTACAACAAACAACCTCAAACTCTTCTCTTTCCTTTTCTCTTATCTTTTTCCACAAAAAACAAGATCCTAATAGTTTAGGATAGAAGATAGCTCAAGTGTGGAATCAAAGTGTTTTTGGAAACAAGCAACAAAGAAAAACTACTTGGGAATCTCTTGTATATGATAGAAATGAATACCAAATCAAAATCCCAAAACCTAGTTTTCTTTGATTTTCCAAAAACCAAAACAAATAAAGATGAGAAGTTTTAAAGCCCACAAACTCTTTTTAAAACTCTTTTAAACACCTCAGAAAACCAGTATTTTTTCTCTTAAAAAACTTGGTCAAAATCCCCAAAGAGATGGAGTTTATATAGGCCAAACAGAAAACTAGCCGTTAGAGCTGAGCTGGCAGCTCTGACAGGCGTCGGTCGACCGGCCCGGTCGACCGCCAACGGTCAGAAAAGTGACCGTTGGGCACTAGCGGTCGACCGGCCCGGTCGACCGAAACATCCTGAGAGTTGAACTCTCAACTCGGTCGACCAGTCCGGTCGACCGACTACAATGTGTAGCCAGCGTGCACGTCTGTGCACATCGGTCGACCGACCCGGTTCGACCGGCCACATGGTGCGGTCGACCGGTCCGGTCGACCGAACTGGCCTGGCAGGCACAGTGCAGAACTGCACAGATACGGGATTTGAAAATAGGTCTTTTCACTTAATAAAAATCCCATAAAATCACAGTAAATCTAAAAAATAGTTTTAATCACAATAAAACTGTTTTTCTAAAAAATTGTTTTTCTAAAACTTGTTTTATCATTTTACTTTGATAACCAAACTTGTGATAAAAATTTCAGGACATATATCAATCATATCAATTCATTTTTGTGTCTTGCCAATTTTATCAAAAACAAAACTTGTATTTTATCAAACTAGAATTTTCCAAAACATGAATAGGATAGTCAAATAAGTTTGTTTAAAAAATTAAGCATGCATGTATAGAATGAAGCAACTATACATATATCAATTTAAACTTGTTTTGATAAACTATTCATGAAAACCAAAAACCAAATCATGAAACGTGTGTGTTTTTGTGCACTTGAGCATATCAACTAAACTAAGCTTTACAAATGGATCTAAAACTCTATCTAAACTAGGATACCTAAGTCTTCTTGTCGATCTTCCATCTTCAAGTAGACTCGATCCCAAACGCGTGATCCTCCAAGTGCAAAGGTATGATCTTTAAGCTTTGGCACCGGAATCAACATGAAAAGCTTCTAAACTCCTTGTTGAAGCTAATCACCAACTAATATCCTGTTAATGATCTGAAACTTAGAAACACAAGAATATTAGTAAACATAACTACATGAGTGTTGATCATCATCAAAACTAGAGTGGAAGGCCATTGGGCCAACAATCTCCCCCTTTTTGATGATGACAAAACTCATGGAGTTATATATGCATGGATTAAAGATAAGCTTCAAGGAAGCTCCCCCTTAACTTATGCATAGGGATAAACAATAAATATATGCAATGAATGTTAAACATGAAACATGCGTATGCATAAACAATAAATGGTTCTAGATATCAAATGGAATATTCAAAACAAAATAACCTCTAGATACCAATTACAAAGCAAACTCTATAAAACGATTAAACTTAATATTCTTGAGATTAAAACATAATATATGCATAAACATAAGCATGCATATAAAACTTCATAAATCTTTCTCCCCCTTTTTGTCAATCATCAACAAAGGGGTAAACAATCAAAACCATAGATAAAATGAGGGGTAAAAATCTTTCTCCCCCTTTTTGTCAATCAAAACAATGCAAACAATGTTCTCCCCCTTTTTGTCTAAAACAAAAAACAAAATCAATAAGGGGTGACTACAAACATGATATCAATTAAAAATATGTCAATGAAGCATCTTGATACCAATAAATAAGGATCAATATATGTTATATGCTATATACATTCATGAAGAGGAAGACGCTAAGTTAGCTTCCCTACACATATGCATTACATGAAGAAGGGATGACAAGCCCCAATTCACATAACACATATTATGTAATGCATAAGAGGAGATATGAAGCTCCCCCTACACACGTATATCATATAAAGAAGAGTTGTCAAGCTCCTCAATTTATAATATACTCAACATGAATCTATATGTAAGAGAGATGTTAAGCTCTCCTTACATATAGGAAATACAAATCAAAACTTTGAATATTTTCTTTAAACAAAAATTTTGAAAATACCAATTGTAATTAAACATAAGTCTTGAATTCTTAAACATGAATCTTGAAACCAAAGCAAATTTTGAATTTCTTAAATATGATACCAATTGTAAATATTTTACCAATTGAAAAGATTTTACATAGAAACATTGATACCAATTGTAAGAATTGTTCATTTTAAAACATATAAACAACTTTTAATCATAAAGTGTGGGAGTACAAATACCAATTGAAATACAAAATCATATTTTCTCCCCCTTTATGAAATACAAACTAAAGTCATGCATAGTCTTGATAACAAATTAAAAGTAATCAATTTAAACAAATTGAAACTCAAGCACTAGCATAAAAACAAACATATATATGTATGAAAAATAGATACCAATAGAAATTGATATACTTGGAATTTAAAGCATACATACATACAAAACATATATGAGTATACAAGAAGATCAAATGATACCAATTGAAAGAGTTCAATGATACCAATTGACATAACAATAAGTTCAAGTGTATACATCATATTATCTACCACCCAATCATAATTCAAGTTTTAAAGATTTTCAATTTAGGGCATACATGAACATGATCTCCCATCCTACCGCCCTTGGATGGTAGGGGTTTTCAAAAATAGATTTGAAAATGTAATTTTGTTTGAAAATCTCTACCATATGAAGAATACCGCAACTAGTTAAATGGAAAACTTGTTAACTAGCACGAAATCCTTCAAGTAAGGAATAAAACAAAATGAAATTCACATGATAATCATCACTCTAACCAATAAAGCATACCTCATGAGAAACAAAACATGAGCAATAAATATGAGTGTACAAATAATATGTGAAGATCATAAATATAAAATTAGGCAATAAGCTCAATTATTCTTTAAAACACGAAATCATCAAAACTATCTAATCTTCAAGGCATATGTATGTCTAATACAAACTAACGTATACATACATATCCAAAACATAAAGAGTCCACAAGATATATGCATTAAGGCACGTGGCTCAAAAAGGATACTCATGTATAGTCAATAGTTTGGATAAGATGGATATATACATGAAGTTAAATATAAATACATGAAACATGAAAAACTAAATTTTCATCACAACAAATTTCATTTCAAGGTATATGTATGAATTGTCAAACATGAAGTATACATACATATCCCTAAACACAATTGAGTCCAAATATAGATTTGCATGAAAGGCAAATGACTCAAGGGGTATACATGTATATCTTAAAGTTTGGCAATACAAACATATACATGAAGTGAAACACACAATCATAAAACAAATCCAAAAATGAGAATACAAGTATAAGATGTATGAATCATCAAAACTAGACTATAGTAGCACATCTAATGGGTTCAAATAAGCATTCAAGCTCAACATATATAGATTTATTTGTGGCCCACTATATGCACAAGTATATACCTAGTCTTAATGAAAACTAACACTTAAACAAATATTCAAGACATGAAGCATCAAAACACAATATAAAAATCATCATGATAAAACTAAAACATAATTACTATGTAAATTCACATGTATTAGATTCATGATGTACATTATAGCTTAAACATAAGTGAGAACACTAAGTATGGGATCATATAAGCATGTGTGTCTCAAATACTATACATGTATGTCAAGGATCTAATAAACATGGAATGAACATACTAATCCAATGACAATAAAAACATGCTATAAACTATGAACATGAAAAGCATGTAAACAATAAATGGGAGTAAAGGATTGTTACCAAAAACGAAGAAGCAACTCTCCTTGTCTCCAAAACATGGTGGTCCTCTCCACCAAACCTTCCCTTGAAAGTGATGCATCCATTTGATTTCCTTTAAGTCCGGAACGCATCCACTCCAAGGTGTCATCACTCTCACGTCATGTGAGAGCCCACACCTACATCAAAAACTTTAGGGGTGGTGGTCTTTGGTACCCATACTCTTTTGGGTCCATGGGGGTTAGTCCCTTCTCTAACCCAAACAAAGTTCTTTGCTAAATTTGGAGTATGTAATCTATCATAGCAAAATTTAGCAAGGTGGCCCTTACGTCCACAATGTGTACATGTGTACACATGAGCATACATATGGTGATGGGTGTGTCCGTGAGGAGCATGTGTATGCCGTGAAGGGTGTGCATGCATAAAGGATGGAACTTATTTCTTTCGAACCAAGGTTTCCAACCGAGTGTGGTTTAAGGCACATTGGCTCATAGTGGAGCCCAAACATCAACCTTCTTCTTAAGCAAACAAATATCATCATTAATCTTAGAAGAAGAAGTGTGGCATGCAATAGGTGAAGTGTGTGATACTACCCTAGCATGGCAAACATGTGCATCAATCTTATTTTGCAAAAATTCATTTTTCTTTAAACAAATTTCTAAATCCTTTGAAATAGAAGCAATTTTCATTTTCAAAGAATCATTCTCTTTTACAACAAAATCAACTTTTGAAGACAAATTTTCATTTTTCTTTAAAAGAATTTCACAATCATTTTTAGACTTTAAAAATTTATTTTCTTTTAAAACAAGGTCTAGTTGAGATCTCAATGAATCCCTTTCATTATAGACCTCAACCTTCTCTTGCAAAACCATGTCAAGTCTAGAATGCAAACTCTTATTATCTTTTTCAATTTCTAGACTTTCCTTTTTCAAAATCTTATACTTTTCAATTAATTTTTCACAAACAATGAAAGTTCTTCATTTAAAGCATGGGCATCAATATGATCATTACTTGAAGAACTAGCATCATCATCACTATCTAATGGAGTTTCCGAGTGTACCTCAAGGGAGTCATTCCCTTGGACCATATAGCATTGTTGTGGTTCGGATTCTCCACTAGATTCCTCTTCTTGTTGGATTTGGACTTGAAGCTTGGAGGTGTTGGTGGTTGTCAATTTGTTCCACACTACAAAAGCGGAATCAAAGTTAGAAACACATAAAAGATAATCTTTAGAAGTGTGCTTCTAATAGCCTCTAGGGCTAGTGCATTGGCCCCTATATGATTACCATCACCAAGATAACATCTCTTGGTGGCGGCAAGGAAGACATGCAAACCTAGGGTCTTTAGGTACATGGACATCCTATACTTCCAAATATCATGTTGGAAGGATCATAGCTAGGAGGGGTCATGAAGTCCATGGTATAAACTAGATGTGTGCAAACAAGCAAATGCAAATGAGATTAGCAAGCAAATGGATCTCACTCCTAGGATGTTAAGCCTAAGTATCAGGAGCACTAGCTCTGATACCAATTGAAAAACACCTAGAGGGGGGGTGAATAGGTGTAAGTGCTAATCTAAGAAACTAAATGCAAACTAAGTGCGCTAAATGCGGAAGCTAATGCAAATGTTGTACAAACTAATACAATACAACAAGTGTAGCCGAATTCCCCTTGCGAGGCTCTGGACTAACTCCTCTTGATTCCCCTTGAAATGGGTTGAGGCGCTATGTGAAGCTCTTGTTGGATGAGTACAAGTTAGGCACACACACACAAGCAATCCAAGCAATAAGAAATATGTGCACACACAATCAAGCCAAGCAATAAAGGATATAGCAATATGAATTAATGCAAGGCAACACAAGCAATATGATATGGCAATATGAGTTATGCTCAACACAAGCAAATATGATATGATGATATGAAGTATGATGCTTTGCACAATATAAATGAGAGAGAGTTAGAGAGACAATGGATCAATACGCAAACACCAAGATTTGTTTCGAGGTTCGAGCACCTTGCTCTACATCCCCGCCTACACCATCGTGTAGGATTTTCACTATCTCAACTCCCACCGAGGGAACCTCTACCGAAGAGGATTTCTTACAACTCTAGGAGTACCTAACTCCTCTCTCAATACAACCTCCACCAAGGCCAACAACAACCAACAACAACAACACCTCTACCGAAGAGGCTCACAACCAACACTATCACCTCACACTTGAGGGATACAACTCAATCACCCGATCACCTCTACCGAAGAGGGATTCACAAATAAAGGGTGTTTACAAACAAAGAGGTTTACAACAAACAACCTCAAACTCTTCTCTTTCCTTTTCTCTTATCTTTTTCCACAAAAAACAAGATCCTAATAGTTTAGGATAGAAGATAGCTCAAGTGTGGAATCAAAGTGTTTTTGGAAACAAGCAACAAGAAAAACTACTTGGGAAATCTCTTGTATATGATAGAAAATGAAATACCAAATCAAAATCCCAAAACCTAGTTTTCTTTGATTTTCCAAAAACCAAAACAAATAAAGATGAGAAGTTTTAAAGCCCACAAACTCTTTTTAAAACTCTTTTAACACCTCAGAAAACCAGTATTTTTTCTCTTAAAAAACTTGGCCAAAATCCCCAAAGAGATGGAGTTTATATAGGCCAAACAGAAAACTAGCCGTTAGAGCTGAGCTGGCAGCTCTGACAGGCGTCGGTCGACCGGCCCGGTCGACCGCCAACGGTCAGAAAAGTGACCGTTGGGCACTAGCGGTCGACCGGCCCGGTCGACCGAAACATCCTGAGAGTTGAACTCTCAACTCGGTCGACCGGTCCGGTCGACCGACTACAATGTGTAGCCAGCGTGCACGTCTGTGCACATCGGTCGACCGACCCGGTCGACCGGCCACATGGTGCGGTCGACCGGTCCGGTCGACCGAACTGGCCTGGCAGGCACAGTGCAGAACTGCACAGATACGGGATTTGAAAATAGGTCTTTTCACTCAATAAAATCCTATAAAATCACAGTAAATCTAAAAATAGTTTTAATCACAATAAAAACTGTTTTTCTAAAAATTGTTTTTCTAAAACTTGTTTTATCATTTTACTTTGATAACCAAACTTGTGATAAAAATTTCAGGACATATATCAATCATATCAATTCATTTTTGTGTCTTGACAATTTATCAAAAACAAAACTTGTATTTTATCAAACTAGAATTTTCCAAAACATGAATAGGATAGTCAAAATAAGTTTGTTTAAAAAATTAAGCATGCATGTATAGAATGAAGCAACTATACATATATCAATTTAAACTTGTTTTGATAAACTATTCATGAAAACCAAAAACTAAATCATGAAACGTGTGTGTTTTGTGCACTTGAGCATATCAACTAAACTAAGCTTTACAAATGGATCTAAAACTCTATTTAAACTAGGATACCTAAGTCTTCTTGTCGATCTTCCATCTTCAAGTAGACTCGATCCCAACGCGTGATCCTCCAAGTGCAAAGGTATGATCTTTAAGCTTTGGCACCGGAATCACATGAAAAGCTTCTAAACTCCTTGTTGAAGCTAATCACCAACTAATATCCTGTTAATGATCTGAAACTTAGAAACACAAGAATATTAGTAAACATAACTACATGAGTGTTGATCATCATCAAACTAGAGTGGAAGGCCATTGGGCCAACATTTTATTCCTTGTTTTCATGTATTTTGTATTGGGCTGAGTCCCTGTATCTGTGTATTGCCGAGTGCCAATATCTGGACATGTATTGCTCTGTGACGAATGCTTGTATTAGGGTAGTTTCATTCTTGTACCCATACTATGCCTGTGATGTATTTTACTGCTTCATATCACGCATGGCCGATCCTTCAGCCTCCGGTCACTCACTATCTCGAAAGAGATGTGATTGGGACCGTCAGGTTTCTCTGGACCCTTCAGCCTCCGGTCCCTCACTGTCTCGAAAGAAGCGTGATTGGGATCGTCAGGTTTCTCAGCTCCGTCTGGTGAGCATGTTTAGCGCTCAGTGCTTTATTCACTAAATTCGTTTAGGCGAGTTGCTGTCGGATTTTCTACTCGTATCTTGATCCGAGTATTCCGGTGACCTCGCAGAGCGCATTAGTGTCTAAACTCTGTTCACTGCCTGTGCCTCCAGCTTGTTCAGCTCCGCCTGGGTATCTGATCAGCGTTCAGCGCTTTACCACTAGATTCGTCTAGGCGAGTTGCTGCCGGATTTATCGCTCGTACTTCAGTCGAGTCGTCCCGGTAACCTCGCCAGACGCTCCAGTGTTAAATACTGTTCGCTGTCTGTGCTTCCAGCTTGCTCAGCTCCGCTTGATTGAGCTCAGCTACTATTCTATCACATGCCATGTATCTTAACACTTACCATGTCATTACTTCATACCTGTCCTTTACATGCTACTGTTTAACACATGTATATCACCTGCCAACTGGTTTGTTATCACCTAGCATCGGACATGCTACTACTTTGGCAAGACCTCTTGTTATGACATGACTTGCCACTGGACTAATATCAATCTCTCGACATGACTGGTTGCCTGTCTAATATCATCCTCTTGTCATGCTATCACTTGACACCCAGCATGATATACTTGACTCTTATGATTATCACGATAACGGGAATGATGACCTGACATCTTGATAGTACAAACTGTACACCTGATACACATGTGATACATTATAGTACGTACAGTACTCCTGATATTCCTGACTTGCTCTTGCTCATTCCCAGAATCTGATAATCATCTAATAATTCATAAAAGGAACAACTTGCATCGGGTCGGGAGAAACATGCGGCTATCATATGTGTTCGTGTTTACAGTGGTATTAGGCATGTTGTGCAACTAAATTTCCGGTCTGACCTGTGGGCCTCCAGGCGACCGAGGGGAGTGCTGGCTCCCTCCTTCCTGGTACCATCATGATAAGGGCATACATAAGTCCCTCCTGTTAGCCTTGCGGCTGGTTCCGTCACCAAGCAACGGAACAATCCTGGGCCGTGGTCCGGGTATGTACGGGACCCACTGTAAACATAGTTCGTTGATACCCCCGCTGGTTTCCAATAACAATCTTGCTTTACTCGGATATGGATCTATGTGTGCTGGGACGCTAGTTCACATAGCTAGATATCAGGGTAAGACGAGTAATAATAAAGTGTCAAGATAATAACCGGCTCTTTAAGTTGTAAGTAGAGGTATGTGGAATGGGACGCATACTGAAGCCTGCGACTTAAACGGCTATGAATCTGTGTTATGCCTTACCATATTTGCTTGTCCTGGATTTTACATCGGATTTTCGGCTTTATGAGTATTATTGTATTAACTGCGCATGCTCTGCTTTATCCCTTGTATCCACCTGCCTCCTGTTCATTATCTTATCATGCCCTGAGTACAGTCGGGTTGTATGTGCTTGGATTATGGTGACATGAGATAAAGGTATATAGATGAGGGTTTCCTTGTTTGGATTATTCCTTCGACGTACTAGTCTTATGGAGCCGTGATCTGAAACCATACAATCAGATTTGCTCGTCCTCGGCTTTATTTGATTTATCGCTTTACTTATACTTACCCTTGCTCGCCACTTGGCTTTTGCTTCACCACTCGCCTGGGGAGTTTCATCTGACTCCCCTGGATCCTCATGTCCAGGTCATGGAGCTTGGAGCGTGTGGATTCTCCCAGTTGCTGATCAGAGTGGCGCAGCGGTAGCGTGGATCTCCAGCAGACCGTTCAGAGCTCTATCCTTCCTGGCCCCCTTGTGTGCCTCTCGAGTTTTCCTTTTGTAAACTCGTGAGTGCCTGTGTACTGTTCATACTTGTACATCTCTTTGTAATCTCGCAATTGCGCATATCAGTGATGTAATATTCATGTAATATTGGATCACCTCTGGTGATAACTTTGTAATTGTACTCATAGGTTGGAATGTATAATGCACCACTTGCTTCCGTACTCTGATTCTTGCCTGTACTGATGCTTAGCGTATATACGTGAAGGTACTTCTGACTTGCGTATATACGTTGCAGTAATGTCTCCGTATCCACCAGGATCGGGGCGTTACAGGCCACTCCATGAACGGGCGACAAACCAGATATCATGACTAGAAAAGTTGATGCTTATTCTCTTCATCGTCTCGAGAAAGCTTAAGCGCTACTTTCAACTCTTCCGGTCGCAGTCCTCACAGAGCACCCCCTGAGAAGCATTGTGAAAAACCCAAAAACAACCGGGAGGATATCAAAATGGGCATCGGAGCTCAGGTCCTACGGACTCAGGTACAAACCAAGGACAACAATCAAATGCCAGGTCTCAGCTGATTTTGCTGCTGATCACCTCGGGAGCCACAGAGCGAGCTGACCACCTAGAAGGATGGATGCTGAACGTGGACGGAGCTTCAAACAACAAGGGTTAGGCATCGGCATTATCCTTACCACTCTAGAAGGATCCATCATCGAACAGTCTTTTACCCTATGTTTCCTGGCATCCAACAATAAGCGGAGTACGAGGCAGTCCTAGCTAGACTCCGAGCGGCTATTACGATCGGGATCACAGGGCTCGAAGTTCAGTGTGACTCCTCACTGGTGGTCAACCAAGTCAGCAAGAAATACGTCACAAGAGACGCTCGATGGCAGAGTACCTATAACTCGTTCTCAAATTGAAGTCTAAAATTCTCGATGCGACTTCAAATGGGTCCCCAGATCCGAAAACAATCAAGCCGACTCCCTCGCTAACCTGAGGCAGCCACGGAATTTCAATTTAGATAGGAAATTCCCGTCAAGCACATCGCCAATCTAAGCATCCAGCAACCACCGGAGAGGTCCTATGACTCGATACCTCACCAGGATGTACCTGAAAGACGAAACACTTCCCAACGATATGGTGGAGGAACGAAAGCTCTAGCACTTGGCCACCAGGTACACGCTTCTCAGGGACACTCTATATAAGAAATCCTATTTCGAGCTCCACTCTGACCTGTATTTGAGATGTCTCAGACCAGAAGAAGCTTGAAAAGTGATGTAGAAATTCACGATGGCGACTATGGGAACTATGTGAGAGGTTGCTCCTTCACCCATAAGTCATCAATCAGGGGTACTATTGTCTCAAGATGTTCGACGATGCCAAGGGTTATGTGAAGAAATGCCCCAATGTTAGAGGTTCACTCCAGCATCGAACAGGTCGAGTAGTGACCTCCACACCCTGCATAGTTCTTGGCCCTTCATGCAATAGGGGCTGGACATACTAGGACCGCTCCCCCGAGCGCAGCCTCAGTTGCGGTTCCTACTGGTAGCTTCCTACTATTTCACCAAATGGGTCGCGGCATTGTCGCTCTCTGAAGTCACCGGGTAATAGATTGTTAAGTCCCTCTGACAGAACATAGTATGTCGCTTCGGGCTCCCCCACACCATCATCTCCGATAATGCAACAAACTTTACAAGCAAGCAAGTAGCCATCTTCTACACCAAGTAAAAGATCACCCATCAATTCTCCAAACCTCATTATCCTCAAGGCAATGGCTAGACTAAAATTAGTAACCACACTATCCTTGACTGCCTGTACAAAAGTCTGGACAAAGCTGAAAGCAAATGGGTGGAGAAACTCCCAGAGTGCTCTGAGCCTACAGGACCACCAAATGTGTCCCGACCAGTGAAACCCCGTTCTTGCTGGCATACAGAACAGAGGCAATCTTTCTAGTCGACATCAGCATGCCGACACTCCGAGTGGAAGTTGTGGTCCAAGATCAGAACAATGCCTACTCTGCTTGATGCTAGATCACTT
The DNA here is from genome assembly GCA_038442645.1 of Agave tequilana. NCBI lineage: Eukaryota > Viridiplantae > Streptophyta > Magnoliopsida > Asparagales > Asparagaceae > Agave > Agave tequilana. The sequence goes on from JAVJIF010014931.1 coordinate 83,318, forward strand.
GGAGGAAAGGCGACAACAGGCCCAAATCCGCATCGCGACCTATCAACAGCAGATCCGGCCGCACACTTCAAAAAAGGAAAGGTTCGGGAATTCCAAGTCAGAGATCTGGTCCTGAAGCGCGGGATTCAAACTACGCGGCAGAAGGACCAAGTGAAGTTTGGACACAACTGGAAGGGCCCCTACATCATCATCGCTCGGGGAGGCATCGTACACTATAACTGATCAGGACAGGAACCAACTAAGGAACAATGAAACTCCTTCTACCTGAAACCATATTATATGTAAATCATATGATATCCAATAAAAAGATCATTTTTCTTCTGTCTATCATATTTCATCCGGTCCAGGCACCTTCTCTGATCCTACACAACAAGACCCTCCCTGACGGCGACCCTTCGGGGAGCCTCCTGAAAAATGGAGGCTCGCCCACATTGGATGGCTGCAAGAGCAGGGCACTAGCCTATAAGGGTCTTCACCCTGACGGCGACCTTCGGGAGCCTCCTGAAAGATGAAGGCTCGCCTACGTTGGATGCTCGGAGCTAGCCTACAAAGGGATATACCCTGACGGCCGCCCAAGCAGGTCAACAGCCAATACGGGTTTTCACCATGATAGCGGGGAGCCACTGAAAGATGGAGGCTCACCCATGTCGGATGCTCAGAGCCAACCTACAATGGGACTTACCCTGATGGCTGCCTGAGCGTGTCAGCAGCCCATCTCAGGTCCTCAACTGATGGCGACCATGACAACACACCTCTGAAGTTAGGGGTCTCCCCCTCAAGTAAGATTCGCAGGTACCATTGTGGAACAAACCCAACTCAAAAACTAAATGCCAAGTCATCCCAAAGGCTTCGAAACCAAAACATCTTCTCGAGTAGACGCAATGACAAGTCAATCACAGTCACAAACAGGACAAGATCTAAATAATACTTCCATTCAAAATTCTTTGTTTTATTATAGAGTTTCCCTTTTTTTCGATTACATCCATCCACGTACAAGTATGGTTACATCTAACAAGAATAGTACTAGATCTGTTACATGTATGGGTTCTTCCTGAGAGAAAAAAATCAAATACACCCTCAGTTACGTCCCAATAGTGCCCAGGAGATGGCTCCTAAACAAACAATCTACCACGGCTGGAAGGGCAAAGGTTCTAAGAACTCCCAAGAAGACACCAGCAGAGGAGATCACGCCTCAAATAGCAGACTGAAGCCTGCAAGGCAATGAGGATACCAATGCTAAGACCGTGACTCCGAACATGAACTCAGGAACGTTGGCGGGCAACGCAGCGGTGTCCAATAAGAGTACAGACGACTAGTTTCAGGGATCAGAACTGTCGTCAAGTCGCCTATGCTCCTTGCTCCATGATTGCCACGAGAAAAGGAGCATTGAACCCTAACCCCTGCCCAGCCTGATCTGGTCAGATGCCAGACGTGCAGACCAAGCAAAAGATAGAATATTCCCTGTCCTTCCTGACAGTCGGGTCTTATCATGAAAGCTGAAGCTTCTGAACGAAACCATCGCGAAAACTGAAGCTCCTTGACAAATAAACTCCTGAACTTCAGGAGCACAGCAACCATCACCGTCCTCTCCCTCTCCTTCCTCCAACGAACAAAGAAGGAAGGAGACATCATCGCCCGCAGGACAAGGCGAAATCTTAGAAGTAAGAAATTTCCAAGAAGCAGTTCAGAGCTTCTATGAAGAGTTCCGCCTTATTTATAGAGGGAAAAAAAGCCCAAGCGTCAACCATTTAGAACTATAATCACCAAAGAAGATGAAGAGCCACTCGATCAGCGGCTTACACGTGTCGCAACAGTTCAAATCTGAACTGTCGCGCTGGATACGTCGCACCATCTTCGAACGCCGCGACTCCTCAAAAAGTAGCGGTTAATTAACCCACGCGATTGCGGATAGGATGCACATTTAAGGCTCTGCTAGCCTGTAGAGCCACACATGCCACTAAAAGATAAGAACTGAAGTGACAGTGACTAAACCAAGTACATACCCGAGAAGTCTGCTCCCCTCTCTTAGAGTACCCGAGAACCTATAACCCTCGAGGGAGAGTTCCCGAGGAAAGATTTCCTGACCTCTCCAAAGAGAGGAAAACAAATGGGTACCTGTGGTGGTCAGTTTTCAACCCTCTCGAGATCACGTCATGTGTCCATCTAGTAACAAACAGGCGCGTGACACCTGGTTGCTTTCAGAACTCCAAGAGTTTTTGGTTGATCCAAACTCCAAGCGGATCAGGAAGTTAGAAGGAAGAGATAAATGTGTTATCAGAAATCCCTATCACTAAACCATTCTTATTCAAAGTCGGTAGTTACAGCTCGGGAACAGATCAACCACATCAACAACTGGACGCAGACTACCAGATAAAGGTGAACTCTCACCTAATCAATTCAAACCAAGATGTTCAGCTCTAACCGCCTCTGAGATAAGCAGTTATATGTTTAAACAGAGTTGAAATCTGCAACCTTATCCAATAGACACTACTTGTATAAATAATCTATCCCTTCTAACGTAGAGAGAACGATCATTGAGCTCAGAAATCCTAGCACGCCAGAGAATAACTATAATAATCGTCATTATTATGGTGAAATCCCCCCCCCCCCCCCCCCCCCCCCCCCCCCCCCCGTGATTTTTCTCTTTCGAGTTTTTCGCGTTTGTGTTGATTTTTCTGAAATTTATTTGATCCCTCTTCATAATTTTGATGCGCGGATAAGTTCTACTCAGCACCACTCAAAATCAAGAATCAAAATGCCTTCCAACCCCCATTTGCCATGGACCATTGGACTCAGGTTTTCTAAATCTAGATTTGTTTTAAGATATTTGCTGTGGGACCCCAAGTCTTTGTCACAGCACACCCACTTGGCCCGGAGGCGAACAGCAGAGACCTCTCCACGACAACCCCAAAGAAACGACGACCGAACGCTGACATGGCGCTCTTGCTGACATCATCCAAATGACATCATTTTTAACAATATCCTGACGTGGATCCCACCTTACCAAAATCAAATAGTAGTAGCATATCACTAGTAACAGGAACCGGCCCCTTTCTTCCATCCAATCAAATAGAAAGAAAATAAAAGTAATTCAATAATCGCACGTGCTTTTACCCCCGAAATTTCAGGGAAGCACGATTAACATCAAATGATCAAATTCATCCCCCCTTTCTTCCCCTCTCCCGTATATAATAAGTCTCTCACTCGCTCACTCCTTTCTCTCACTGAACTTTTTGTCCGCTCTTATTCTCACCGACGGTGACGAGAAATGAACTTCGAGCAATTCAATTTCGGCCTCGAATCCGAGCTGGCGTATCTCGACTTAATCCGCCAGCACCTTCTAGATGACTCGATCCCGAGCCCCGCGGTGAGCTTACCTCCGGCGAGCTCAGCCCCTGTCTACTGCCGGAGCTCGAGCTTCACAGCCTCGTCGCCGATAACTGGAGCGACCTCCCTTTTAGAACCGACGATTCCGACGACATGGTGATCTACGGGACCCTGCACGACGCCTTCAGCCACGGGTGGATCCCGTCACCCTCCGCCGGCGGTACGGTCTCCGCCGATGTGGATATCAAGATGCAGACCTCGATCGAACCAGCGACTCCGGCGATGGATCCGCCGCCCCCGGTGGCCGCGTCGTCGAAGGGGAAGCACTACCGGGGGTGAGGCAGCGGCCGTGGGGGAATTCGCGGCGGAGATCAGGGATCCGGCGAAGAACGGGGCTAGGGTTTGGCTGGGGACGTTCGAGACCGCCAAGGAGGCGGCGATGGCGTACGATCGGGCGGCGCACCGCATGCGCGGGTCACGTGCGCTGCTCAATTTCCCGCTCCGGATCGGGGCGGAGGCCGGGTCGCCAGAGAAGCGCGCGTCGCCGTGGCCTGAGTGTCTGCCTTTGCCTTCTTCTTCTTCTTCCTCCTCCTCGTCGTTTTCTAATACGTCCCCGAAGAGGCAGAAGAAATCTGCGGCAGCGAGTTCTTCAGCGCCGCCGGTTCAGGCGTCGGCCCCGTTCCGGTTCAGGCACTGGCGGGTTTGGGTACTGAAAAATAGACCGGTTTCGCCGGCGATACGTGTCGAGCACTCATTGGTCAGTTAAAGAAGTGGAGGATTATAATTAAATTAAAGCGGGGTGACAAGTGAAACTAGATCTTTTCTGCCCTGTGGGCCCCTTGTGTAAAACCACGGAACTTCAGGGGGTGAAGTGTTAAATTGCGGGTACCCTCCGGCTGAGCTTTGAGTAAGAGAGAGAGAGAGAGAGAGAGGTTTTTATTTTTCTTTTTAATTTTATTTGTATAAATCAAGATTAGGATTGTTGAGGTATTTGTTATTAATTGTAATTAAATGTACAGATATGATATATTGTCTGAGACTATTTTGAGAGGGCAAAAAACTGATATATAACTCTAGAGAGCGGCAACAGTTGTAGGACCGGATACAAATAAAAATCGAGAAACATATCTTGAATATAGTCTGCACATGGATTCTGATCATCGTCATAAATGAGAGAGATACATAATAAAACCTATTTCAGTAAATAGTTTACGGTTAATGGATTCATGTATATTTTTCACACGGGGTAGGAAAGTGTTATGAAGCCCTGCTCTTTGGTGGGCTCCTCGCATGAGAAATGTTCGGATGAGATTCGTATTCTATTTTGGAATGGATATTTCCCCCACCCCCCAACAAAACTTTGAGGCTAATAATCTTTCTAATTAGAGCTTGCGTGAATGTGAAATCTTATTCAGTTAACTGTGCAAGACTCACAATCTCAATGGCATCTATATGAAGCATTATTCAATAAGCACCCAAATTATTGGGGTTGTTGGATTGCTTTTTTAGCTACATTGCATTTTTAGCTACTTGCTACTATCATGTTAAAATGACTAGAGGATCCACTCGAGCAACCAATTATCTAATCATTTTGAGTCATTTAGGGCCCTGCTTTGTTCCTTTTCAATCATTCAAGATTAAACCTTTTCTCCTCTCTCGAGAGAGAAAAATTGCAGTCTGAAACAACCCCTTCTAGGGGTGGCTATCGGGGCGGGAGTTGACCCGCCCCGATTCACCCTGTGCGACCCATTTGAGTCACAAAGGGCAAATACACGCCCGCCCCATATTCGCCTCGTTATGAGCGGGTCCAGACAAATTGATCCGTCCCGTGCAAAAAGGCCAGGTCGGATTCGTCCCGTGACGAATCGGGTCGGGAAAATTTTCCCAACCCCACTACACACACCCACACACACACTGAGAGAGAGAGAGAGAGACTTGTGTCCTTCCAAAAAGACTTGAGGCCGAATCCTTCCCACTCAAATACAACACTTCGACATTTTCCGTTGAAGTTGATCTTATATTATTTCAAGTATCTATAAACCAAAAATCTGAACATTTTTTGCTCATGCATTAAGTAGGAAAAAAATGGAACGACCTAAATAGTGAGTTAGTTTAACGGTGTATAACATTTGAAACCTAACAAAAATTAGTTTGTAGGAACTCTTGTTTAGATCATAATCAAATGGACGGATCGAGAATTTGTATATCTAAAGACATAGATCTAACCAACTCACTACTTTCAGCCGTCCATTTTGCACGCTTGATGGATGGACAAAAAGTATTCAAAACACTTGATTTTTAATTTATAAATACTTAAAATAATATAAATCAACTTCAACAGAGTAGACCTTGTGTTCAAATGTCAGAGAGTTATATTTGAGTTAAAAGATTCGCACTTAAAACCTTTTGGAAGGACGTAAGTCTCTCTCTCTCTCTCTCTCTCTCTCTCTCTCTCTCTCTCTCTCTATATATATATATATATATATATATATATATATATATATATATAGGAAAATTTTCAAATGAGAAACTTTCTCATAATAAGCTTCGTGAGAAAACCATATAAGAGAGATTTTATGGATGATCCGAACCGTTCATCATGATCTACATACTCTAATTAGACTACTAATAAAAATCACGCGATTCCAACTTTTTTTACCGATGCATCAAGTGACATCTTTATTCTACGGTGAATATAACATATATTTTATAACCACTTGTTGTATGGGTAAAAAAGCTCGGACTCGCGTGATTTTTAATTGATAGTCTAAATAAAATATATAGATCAAGATGAACGGTTCGGATCATCCACATAAAAGCTTCTATATAGTTTTCTCACGGTCTTCGTGTGAGAAAGTTTCTCACACGAAGACTACTCTATATATATATATATATATATATATATATATATATATATATATATATATATATATATATATATATATATATATATATATAATCCTATATTATCATATAGTTGTGAGATGAAAAAATTAGATAGAGACCCCTATCTTACTTTTTTATGTTTTATAAATTCTCAAAATTTAAAAAAAAAAAAAACCGAGGCGGGTCCAAAATCTGGTCAAGAGACCCAATTCGCTTCCTGTTGCTTTGACCCGTCTCATTCGATTTGTTACGAGACGGGTTAACAAATTCATTGGACTAGCGGGACAAAACGACAAGATTCGTCCCGTTAGCCATCCCTAACCCTTTCGGAAGAAAAGTATCACACCTGGCAACCTTTTAACTGTACACAATTATTAATTAATTCTATTAAACCAATGGGAGAGAACTCCTGTCTATTTTTTTAGCATTGGAGGAAAGCCAAAAGAAAAGTATTATCAATAGGCTGAGCGATACCTAAGATATCTGAGCCACTAAATAGGATTAAAGAGGACAGAAACCAGTGAGGATCAGAATCAATAGGCTGAACAATATTGATCGACTGGTCAATAACAAACAATAACTAAGAACCATCAAACACACCCCATCACTACCCTCACGAACAAGCAAGCCTGCCATGAAAAGGACATTCAAGTATCAAAATCCAAAGGACTTTCCAAACTGGCATTAAATTCAAAATAATTAATTAGATTTTCTTAGGCCAATCCCAAGGCTTGAAGCCTTCCCCCAACTCTCATTCAAATTGACTGGCGCGTTGCTTGAAAGCTGCTTCTGGCTTAATTCCAAGAGTCCGATCCACATCTTGTAACAGTTCTGAGTTTGGAACAGAACCAACCAACCCAAATAGCAAGTGGGAAAGAAAGCTGCAGCACAACTTATGGACCAGTCAACATTCCCACAGGAACACAGCAGACCGAACTTTCAATCATCTGGTTGAAGGAATGACAATAACATGTGCGCATCACTGATTTTTTTTGCCCCCACAAAGAGAGTGGCAGCACACCACCACCATAATTTGCAGCAATAAATTCATAACGACTGGTCACTACTACTTGCGTTTGATGAATTCTAAGAGGAAAATGACTTGTAAGAACGAATTTAAACATCCTGCTTTCACAGGTACAAAAGGTTTTACACTGGCTACAAAGAAAAGTAGACCATTCCAGTACGGGCAAAAAGCAGCATCAGAATTAGTTGTAGAATAGGAGCATATGTGTTTGCCAAATGCTGCCAGCAAAAAAGAAAAGGGAATGGAGTATTTCTGAAGAGCAAAGCGCCAAATAATCATCTGTGCTTCTAATGCATCGGATGTCGCCTCCTGCAGTGTCATTGAGACAGATTATAAGATAAAAGTCGTAACAGATTTTCCATTCTCCTTTCTTTTTTCTCTTTTCTTTCTTTTAAAAGGCCATTGCTTATGCCATTGCATTCCCCGATGATCATGACGGTGATTGCAAGCTAAAACGACTTCCTGACTTAGTTTTGTTTAGGACTTTACCCATTTTATTTGTTTTTACAATTCCTAACTAAACAATACAAATTTACATAGGTATTCACGTTGTCCTCAATGCAAGCTTTCAAAAACTGAGAACCACCGCCATTCACTCTCATTTTATCTAACTAGAGTTGTGCTTAATGATCTAGCACGTCAGTATAATTGTGTTTCTCATTAATTCATTTCTATGCACGGGAAATTCATTTTTGAGTAGCAGCCATCAATTGGTTGCATACTTAACCATGGTGCCAAAGCAAAGAAGATTGATCTTCATATAAACTGTAGAAGGCTCTTCAGGCATGATGCAACTCTCTAGCGCTTACCTGGATGGTGCCACGGAAAGTGGGGACCGTTCCTTTCATTGGATTTGCAAGTTTACTGGCTAGAGCTGAAGTTATAGAAGCAGGAGATCTGGGAGGGTGTTGGCCAAGCTGCCTACCATTGACCACTTAGGCTGCATCAGGCAAAAGAGGCCATAATATTCTGTACGCTTGCGTTTAACAGTAAAGTTCAAAATATTTCTGCATTGAGCACATTAGACAATATGGCTAGAGCTGAGAGGCAGCAATTACCAAACTCCCACTGACACATTCGCGCCAAAGTAAATGGAGATCATGTCCTGAACTTTTTAACTATCATGGCCCACAGCCTTTGACAGTTCTTATGCGTTTCTCTGGCAATTCCCAATCATTCTCACAATATATTTTAACTCCATACACTTTTTGGACATCATTTTTGATGCCTCTATATATTAGTTTCAAGGTAAATATATTTCATTTCTGTGGTGAGGATTTTCCGCCACAGGCGATTAGACATCTCCGATTGTTCTTGCCAAAATACAAAAAAGAGAAGACCACCTTTCAGGTCCAGTGTCGTGACGGCCGAAGATCCTCAGGCGTGAGAATAAATATCCTTATTTAAAGAAAGTAAAGAAAGACTAGTGTGTAGTATTTTCGGTAGTAATCAGAAGCCAACCCCTTTCTCAATCGAGATCGTGGTGTATATATACTTGTTGGAGTTTAAATAAGGGCCCGTAAATTCTGGATCTCCACAACTGCATGATTTGCACGTTATTTCCTCATAATTGCTTGAATCAAGCCGCTTGATTGTTAGATCATTACGCGAAATATCCACGACTATCTATAACAACCCGCATTGAAATAGGGGCATTGTAACTTTTCAAACGTGGAGATGATCTGGCGGCATCACAAAATCCACGAATCGCGGAGATCCTACCGCTAAACTGTAACCAGCGTAGAAGTAACAGTCTTCGCAGAGGGTCTTCGTTTTAGAAGTTGGGGCCCCTGACTAGCGGGACGGCTTCGTTCAAGTAGAGCATTCGTGGTGAATGATCTCAGATCATTGTGGTCCTGGAAGATAGCTCGGGACAAATGTGGGCTCCGGGCTAGACCCGAGGTTCTCTTTGGGCCCACACTGGGCCTGCTGGCACATCGAGTTCATTGGTTGCTTGGGATGCTTCTGACGCAGCGGGACGCGCGTCATGATCTTGACAAGGTTCAAAATCTGACAAGTACACTCCCCCCCCCGTGGCTTTCCCCCTTTCCTGAGTCTTCGATCGGAAAGGCGGGGAAGCGTAAACGACTTGAATCTCCAAGTAGGAAAAAGTAACTGACGCATCTCTTCAAATCTGGTGCATTAATGTCACTCTTGCTTTGTATGGCAAGCTATCAAATCATGTGTTTGATTGGCGTGCGCGATAGAGAGAGAACCGTTGTTTAGACTGTCAAACCTCGTTGGGATATGTGTGACGATTCGACCTAAATCAAGGAGACGTCGCAATGCCTGGATTCAAACCCGAGGACATTATTGCGGTAACTTCATATCTCCCTATGTATAAATGGAGGGAATACTCAAAGAGAGGATCCTTCTGCAATCCTAACTTTCGATTTCTTTAAATTCTTGCCTCTAAAACCTTCTCGCCCCCATCTTTGTGCTTAGTACTCTAGGTCTCAGGATCTTCAAGATGACGAAGGAACTGCCGTCGAAGAAAGGAAAGGCAAGAGTGTTGTTGACGAGAAGGGAAGAGATCTGCTCCCCGGAATAGAGTGAATGAATTTCGATCCCAAACCATCCATCCTTTCTAGCCAGGAGGAGCTAAATGATTATTTGATAAGGTATCGTGGTCGCCTGTCGTCCATGATTGCGGTGGAGTTTTGCCCTACTACGACGGATGTGAAGGGGGCTCCTCCCACTTGGGATGTGTATTTTCACCCTCAGATCTTGACATTGGGGTTCAATTGCCTGTGACTTCATTTGTTTGAAGTGTGTTGGGGTACTATCAAGTTTCTCCCACTCAGCGTCGAGTGCGTGACGAACGGTCCGGGCTTTTGAAGTCCTTTGCGCACCTACGCCCCCCTCATATGGGTTTGATATGTTCTGCGCCGCCTATGTGATAAGGAAGACTGGGACTGGTGTCCTCTTTTTTAAGCTGCAGAGTCATTGGCAAAAATTGATTGTCAAGTTGGTGGACAGTGGCCATGAGTGGAACGACTTCATGGTCCGAGTTTTTGGTCCTTGGGAAGCGGTCTCAAGAAATGATCGTGGGCTTGTTCCACAATCGTGGAATATGAGTCTGATCTTTCAAGTTTCGGACCCAATCTCAAAGGTCACGGCTCGAGCACTAAAGTTGTACAAGATCTCGTATGACCGCCGCAACTGGATTTGGTTGCTGGAACGAACCTGTAGAGCCTCCATCCATTCTGAGGCCCACAACTACATTCCAAGATGATACGGTATCACCGTCTAACACCGACAGAGAGAGGCTGACAGAGATGTGAAGCAGGGTGCCAGGGACAGAGCTGGAAAAAGGCTCCCTTCTGGGGTGACTCGCAGAAGAGAGAGATGTTGGGATCGACTTCCCAGGCCCACGCCTCCAGAAAGGTAAACATCTCCATTGATTTATGAGTGTCATTTTTTACGTATCCTGACCTTTGATTTCAGAAAGATTGGTCATTGAATTATGCATCTGACGATGAGGAGCTAGCAAGGGGAAAGAAGTCCCGAAGGGATTCGCTACAAAGGAGGGGCGTGTTTCCAATAAGAAGGTTGTTCTCGAGACTCCGGGTCTGCCTGAGCAGTCTTCAACACCTCGCATCCTCGAAACTCAGGGCCTAGACCACATCCAACTCATGTGTCTGGATAAGGATTTAGTCTCAGTTTCGCCTCAGCCGAAGTTGTCATCCGATCCTCGAGTGACGTCCGATGGAGAGGAGCGGCTGTCAAAAGTGAAACTTCTACAGTGCCTGCGAAGGGGGGCTTCTTTATCTCCAACTATATGCCAGGCTCTTCAAGCTTCCATCTCCAGCTCAGGGTTGTTCCTAAAAAGGGGTGATAGGGAGATCGCCTTAAGGTAATTTTCTTGACGGGCCAGAGGAGTTTGAAGCCCTCTCTTTGAAGATACAAAGGAAGACATTGGAGAACGATCTTTCTTAAGGTAAGTGTGGATCCAGGTTCTGCATTTGGTGACGTACTCCATCTATTTCTAATTTTTTTCCTCTGTAGGATGTATGATGTGAAACGTGTACGTGTGTGAAAGCAATAGATATAAAATGCAATTAAACGTTTCGCTAACAAGAATGATCGTTGATAGGAAACCTTAAAACAGTTAATATTAACTATGTTTCTTTAACATGCATATGCTCATCAATTTCAAATATTAAAGTAATAATTTAATGCTAATGTTATGCGGATGTGGTTCAATGATCAATAGAGAAAAGCCATGGTTATTGGGCAAGCAGAATCTCACACTCACAATTTTATAGTGGACATAGATCAATATTGATAATAAATTAATCTAATTAGAAATGTAAAACATCAGACTCGTAATATAAATAGTTCTGGATTGAATTTGTAGCCTTCTGAATCATTATGGATGTATAGTTCTCTTCCTTACGAATCCAACGCATCAAAAATTGTGCGATTTGGACTTCATATGAGAGAGATACGATCCGAAAAATAAAGGTTGCGGCACAATTATGCTCGCGCAAATAGGTGATCTGCTAGCTGTTTGTGGCGCAGAATGCTGTTTTTTCTGGCTTCGGCAATGAGAGATGTGTGACAGGATTAGAGGCGGTTGTGGCAAGCCTTTTAGAGTTTGTCTCCGAAGGTGCCAAGTTGAGAGAAGAAAAAAATTAACGTGAAGATAAAGAGAGGAATAGAGAGATATAAATCAATTACATCCCACCAATAATTGAATCTAATAAGGTATCCCACCAATAATAGAGAAAAGGATTGAGAAATCTGTATTAAACTCAACTGAGAGTAAAAGTTTTTATTGATTGTTTTATCTTGAAAAGTGAATACATAAAGCCTTTATATAGGCTATAAAATTATACTCTTATTTCCATTTGGATTACATAATCAAACTCCTAAAAGAAATCAAAAGTCTAAAAGAAAGAAAAATACATGAAAAGAAAACCTATATGAAAAGAAAACAGAAATCCTACTACAATTTTGATTACTAAATAACAAAAAATAAGAAATAAAAACTAGTAATCCTAATATTACTAGAACTACTGGATCCATGTCGAGTTAGCGTGTCTTCTCCAATGATAATAGAAACACCAAGTTTTTTTTTTCGTTATCCACATCATTCTTCCCGTGTTGGAGAGAGCTCGACACCGTCGAGTTAGAAGTGATCTCATCTTGCTTCAATATATTGGGATCAATCTGTTGTAGTGTACTTTGGTATTTCCATGAGTCATCATTCAGTGCTCTTTCTTTCCATCGAATCAAATACTTACGAGTTATGATAACTTCATCATCCAAAATTTTAATCAAGTGGATCCACTGTATTAGGTAAAATATTTGAAATTGGGTTCTCAAACATAGTCTCATAGGATAGCTCATCAATAAGAAAGTTGTTAGGATTAAAATCAAAACATTTGTTATCCACTAGATCTTCAATATTGGAAATAGAACCGATACCAAAATCTATAACATAAACAATACAATTTAGTTTCTTTAAGATTCAAACGGATCAATACTAAAGCATGTAAACCATCTCCAACATTAAAAGTTCTAAACAATTTCCTAATGTCAATTCGCATCTCGTAGTTGGCGTTTTGTTTATTCTTATCCATGACTTTCTTGTGTAAATTGTGATGTGACTTCACATGTACTGATGCACATGTGATGCAAAAGATGATAATGCAGATTATGAACGACTTCAGTTTGACAATCGATTAGGGTTGAAAAGCAGTGGAGAATTTCAGTTTCATGCCTAACGTATGCCACATGGTTCTCCAAATGTAGAAATGAAAATCAATCGACCTCGACACTTTGTATTTAACTAGGGAGACTTCTTTTTGATGTTTTTTCGGTGGTCCTTGCTATCATGCCTAGGTGGGGTATAAAGGTTCTAGACTTATGAGGTTGAACAAATTGGAGAGGTCTAAATTTGTAAAATTATGGTGGCACATATTTACTGATGAGTTTCACATATTCCCAAGTTTCAATCATGATTTGAAATCAGACGTTCCTATTTCTTTCCAAATATGTTCTGTACTGGCTAACTTGTTCATTCAGTTTCGTAATAGTGATCTTGACTCAGTTTCAGAAAATAGGTACCGACTGAAGTACATATCTATGTTTTATAGTCAATCCATAAAAATTGAGGATTCCTTAAATAACCAGGATAATCTAGGAGACTATCAAAAGTTAGGATATCCATAGTGGGGGAAATTTTACTACTCCTAGAAAAAATGTGTTCCACTACGGATTTGCATGCAATATCTGAGTCACAATATGTATGCAAATTTAAACTATTTTTATTTTATTTTTTTATTGTCGGATTAATCAAACCCTTAGTTTTACTGATCCAATTGGCCAAATCAGTGTAGCTAAGGTGGGAGGTTTTCTGCTCTTGGCAATTCTTAATTACAAAACCACATTGAGTATCATTTCTTAATTATGCACCAATCATAAGAAATTTCAAGGAAAGATTTACCTTCAATGATTCCTAAACTAGTCGCGTTTATTTGTTTTCTTGCATCCAATGTTCTAAAAATAGATTTCATTATTCGTGCGGTCCAATACTGAATAATGATTAATCGGATTAATCGGAGATTAATCGGGGATTAATCGTTTTTGAAAATTTTAATATATTTAATTATATTTATGCACAACTACATATGAATATATACAGTTAATTATTGAAAATACCTAAATATTATACAAAACAATATCTAGATGTGAAGTTATAAACCATGATATAATGAACAAGACAATATGAATAAATAGTAAAAAATCACATTAGTAATCCAAGATTTCAAATTTTGCAACATAAATATAAATAAAAGAACTTACTTGCAAAATAAGATAAATAAAAAAATTAGTCAATTTATCAATCAAAATAATGAGCTTTAGAGAATGATGGAAAAAGATTGCTAAATAAGTTAATTTAAAAAATAATCAAAAATAATAAAACATAAGTATCACTTTATGCAAAATATACAATAATAAAATATCATAATTCATCTAGTATTTAATAAATAACAGTTCATCTACTATTTAATAAAAGATCATTATTAAATCATTAACATCACAACATAAACTATTTAGCGATCTAACACACACAAAGTGATAAGTTTTTCAAATAAAACACATATGAAATACCTAAATAATTAATGGGGATTAATCGGATTAAATGCACATTAATCGGGGATTAATCGGAGATTAATCGTTTTGGACCCGATTAATCGCTCGAGCGCATAATCAGAGCAATTAATGTAATATTAAGCGGGCTGCCACTGAATAAGATTAATCGGCCGATTAATCCGATTTTTAGAACAATGCTTGCATCTAGTTAAATCTTATTCAAAAACTCAAAAAAATTTGAGTAATTTAGGAATCATTTAAGGTAAATATTTTCCTAAAATTTCGTACGATCGGTTTATAACTAAGAAAGGATACACAACGTGGTTCTGTAATTAAGGAACGCCAGAGCGAAAATCTCCCACCTGAGTTACACCAATCTGACCAATTGGAGTAGTAAAATTAAGGGTTTGATTAATCTAACAATAAAAAAATTAAATAAAAATTAATTTAGATTTGAATTCATATTAAGACTCATACATTGCATGTCAACCTATAGTGGTAACCATATCTTCTAAGAGAGTCTAGTAAAATTTCACCCACTATGAATATCCTAACTGTTGATGGTCGCTTAAATTATCCTAGTTAAGGAATCCTCAAAATTTTCTGGATTGGCTACAAAACATAGATATGTACTTCAACCGCTACCTATTTTCTGAAGTGGAGAAAGTAAGATTCGCTATCACGAAACTGACTGGACAAGCTAGCCAGTACTAGACAGATTTGGAAAGAAACATGAAAGATCGATTTCAAATCATGATTGAAACTTGACAATATATGATGGACAAAGTCATCACTAAATATGTGCCACCATATTTCTACGAGTTTAAACATCCACAATCTGTTTAACCTCAAAAGTCTAGTATGGTTATACCCCCACCTGGCATGATATTAAGGACCACCGAAAAAACATCCAAAAGAAGTCTCTCCAGTTAAATGCAATAAGTGTCAAGATTATGGACATAGTTGACAAATGCACCAATCTCTTTAGGATTGTTATTATTGACGGAGTTTCCACTAGCCTTTAAGTTGATAACACTTTCTCTGGTAGTCACTTCCGTGTTAAAGAAGTTTCATGATGTCCCAAAGGAGTCCCAAGATAAATCCCCACTGATATGTGACACCTAACCCTATGTTCCCGAAGTCACTCCCAATGATTATGGAATCTACTGATGTATTTCCTAATGACAGTATTCTGATTGCTCCTGAAGTCACTGTGATTACGAAGTTTATTGACGACTTTCCTAAAGACATTACACCCAATGCTATTAGGGACACATTTGACTCACTGACCTATTGTTAGCTATGTAGCACGGACACTTCTATTACGAAGTCGAAACGTGTCTGAAACGTGTCTAACAAACGTGTCATGTGTATTTTTAAGTATTTGTCATGTGTCCATGTGTCATGTCCATTTCGATATTGTCGTGTCCGTGCAACATAGATTGTTTGCACTACATTTTTTACAATTAAAAGACAAGAACCGTAGAGTTATTGTGGACAATGAAAGCTGCACCAATGCAGTATTCTTAGAGGTATTCGAAAATAATGGATTAAAGTCGTTATCCCACTCTCACCCGTTTAAGATATCATTGTTCAAGTCCACAACCATAGGAGTTTCACAACCGTGTCTAGTTCCGATCAATTTTTATCTCTGTCTTTAGAGAACCACGTGGCACATGTTAGGCACGAAAGTGAAATTCTCCACTTTTCAACCCCTAACCCATTGTCGAACTAAAGTCATCCATAAGTCCGTATTATCATTTTTTGCATCACATGTGCATGTGAAATCACATCACGATTTATACAAGTCCTGAATAAGATTGCTCAACATAGGGTCTGTTTGGTTGTCGTAACTGGCCGTAATTCGTAGTTGTAATTGGTAAAGTCTTTTACAATTGTAAATGAGTTACATGTATGTAAATTTTACGGTGTTTGGTTAGTAATATAAAATTGTAAAGTGGGAAAGTGTATTGTACTTTACGGTGTTTGGTTATCGTAATGTATAAGTCGTAAGTGAAAAAGTTGACCATAAAATTAACTATTTGGTGATTTTAAAAGTTTTAATACTGCAAATAAATATTAAAAAAGTTAAATATTAAATTTTTTTAATATTAATATAAAAAATATTACAAATTTGTATGACCACAAAATTAACTGTAACTGGGCTGTAAGTGAGTGGTAACTGGGTTGCAAGTGAGTGTTAGTTGAGTTACATAAGTCTTTTACGAATTACGGTCCAAACAAACGCCGTAGTTGTAACTGGGTAGTAAGTCATTTACGAATTACGGAGTTTTACACGAAACAAACGGCCCCATAATGCCAACTACGAGATGTGAATTGACATTAAGAAATTGTTTAAAACTTAAATGTTGGAGGTGTTGTTTTACGTGCTTCTAGTACTGTCTCAGTAATTTTTCTTATAGATTTTGGTATCAGTTTTATTTTCAATATTGGGCCTGTTTGATTAAGGGTGGAAGTGAGGAAGTGAAGTGGTAATAGTTCCCTTTGGAACTTGGGAATTGGTTAGTAAATTTTTCGGTGTTTGGATGTTGTTGGTAAGTGTGGTTTAAAAAATGTTATGTCTTTCCCGGTGTTTGGATGGTAATGTGGAAGTGGAAAGTTGACCACAAAGTTGACCGCAAAATAATATTAAAATAAAATTAATTAAGAAAAATAAAAATTGGATTGTAATTAGAATGCAAGTGAGATTTACATGAGCAAAAAATTAACTATTTTGTGCTACAACTTATTACAAATGAGATTTACATAACCACAAAATTAACTGTACCACTCTGGAAGTGAGGAATTGGTTGTGTAAAAAAGAAAAGAAAAAAGAAAAAGAACTTTTTCTATTTTCCTTTTCCGGTATTTGGATGAACGAAAATGAGGGAAAAATACTTCCTCACTTCCACCCAATTCTTGAATCCAAACAGCCCCATTGAAGATCTAGTGGATTCTAATGTTTTGATTTTAACCCTATCAACTTCCTTATTGGTGAGTTATCCCATGAGCCTATTCGTGAGACTCCCTTCTCTCAATTCCAAATATTTTACCCAATACAGTGAATCTAATTGATAAAATTTTGGATGATAAAGTTATCATGACTCGTAAGTATTTGGTTAGATGAAAAGAAAGAGAACTGAATGATGACTCATGAAGAGACTAGAGTGCACTACAACAGATTAATTCCAATAGGTTGAAGTATGAGATCACTTCTGACTCGACAGAGTCGAACTCTCTCCAACACGAGGAGGATGATGTGGACAATGGAATGATTATCTATCATAGTTGGAGAAGACGTGCCAACTCGACATGGATCCAGTAGTTCTAGTAGTATTAGGATTACTAGCTTCTATTTCTTAATTTTTGATTTTTAGTAATCAGAATTGTAGTAGAATTTCTGATTTCTTTTTCATGCAGGTTTCCTTTTCATGTATTTCTCTTTTTTAGTCTTTTGATTTCTTTTAGGAGTTTGATTATGTACTCCAAATAGAAGTAAGAGTATAATTTTGTAGTTTATATAAAGGTTCCATATATTTACTTTTTCAAAATAAAAAGATCAACAAAAGCTTTTACTCTCAATTAAGTTTAATATGGTTTTCTCAATCATCTTCTCTATATTAGTGGTGGGATGCCCTATTAAACTCAATTATTCGTGGGATGCCGTAATTGATTTATCTCTCTATTCCTCTCTATATCTCCATGTTAAATTTCTTCTCTAAACTCAGCTCCTTCGTCGACAAACTTCAAAAGCCTCACCGCAATCACCTCCAATCCTCTCACGCATCTTTTCTCACTGCTGAAGCCCAGAAAAACAGCTTCCTACGTCACAAACAGTCAGCAGATCACCTATTTGCGCGAGCAGAATTCTGTCGCAATGACCTCCCTTATTCGGATTGTATCTCTCTCATCTGAAGTCCAAATCAAAAAATATTCGATGCATTGGATTCGTAAGGAAAAGAACTACACATCCATAACAATTCAAAAGGCATCAGAGGTACAAATCTAATCCAGAACTATTTATATTACAAGTCTGATATTTTACATCTCCAATTTCTTATCAATATTGATATATGTCCACTATAAAATTGTGAGTGTGAAATTCTGCTTGCGCAGTAGTCCATAGCTTTCTTTATTGATCATTAAACTGCACATGTATAACATTAGCATTAAATTAATACTTTAATATTTGAAATCGATGAGCATATTCATATTAAAAAAACATACTTAATATTAATTATTTAAGCTTTCCTGCCAATAATCGTTCTTGTAAGTAAAACATTTTATGGAGTTATTTTATCTATTGCTTTGCCCCGTACACGTTTCACATAAGTGTAGGTTCACTTTGGGACACATGGACAACCAACAGGCTGCCTTGAAAGAACAGGATATAGGTCCCATGCTGACTTGAGGAAGCTGGTCGACGAGATCTCCACGGAGAAGAAAGCGCGGAAGATAAACTCCTCGAGCTACAGGCTGCCATGGAACTAGCATGTCGCGAACTGAAAGAGGAGTTGTCACGAGTACAGGGTGACCTCAAAGTTGCCCTCGAAGAGAAGAACACGGACAAGTCTGAGCTGGAGCAAGAGAGGATTACCCCCCAAGAGGTGATGGTGGGCTCCGAGTTGATTGAAACAGGCTCTCGCTGAAAAAGATGAAGCATAAAAGCGAGCCGATGATGCCATGGAGAGGCTACAAGATGAGGTCCCGTTCTTCAAGATCGTAAAGTATAGAGAGAGGTATCGTGACTGCGCTCAGGGCAAAATTTCAAGGTATCCTCTTGGGACGAGAAGGAGGTTCCAGTTCAGAAAGCCCCCGAAACGCCTGCTGATGCTCCCGCCGCCTTGGCTGGTGCCTCCAATGTGAAAGCGAGAGCTAAAGTCGGAGGAACTGAACCAGGTTCTTAGGCTGGGTCTTCTCGTGAACACCATGTAAGACCATGTGAGTGATGTTTGAATGTGGGAGCCTTAAATGCCTTGACTTTGTAATCCCCTTCCTATCATCAGTAAAGATTTCTGGCACTCGTTTGCTTTAAATCTGGCTCCGAGTTCTCATCATTTCTTTTGTTGGATTGCTAGTGAACACCGGCTCAAAAGTCCCTCAAGATCCGAAGTTGACCTTGGTTCATCATGGGAGGGTATCATCCGAGTTATCAGGTCACTCTGGAAGCATTTCTTCTTGTACTAGTCAGTTTCTGACCTCCCAGTAATCGTGACATGTGCCCATCCAGCCCCAAACATATACGTGACACGTGGCCGCTTCCAAAACTTTCCTGCAAGAGTCTTCGGTCAATTCAAACTCCAAGCGGATCAGCTAGTTAGAAGGAGATAGATTGGGTTATCAGAATCTATCTCTAAGCCAAATCTCTATTTGAATTCGACAATTACGGCTCGAGAACAGATTATTTATATTTACAGCTGAACATAATCTACCAAATGGAGAAAAACTCTCATTCATCCTATTCAAAACAGGATGTCCAGCTCTAGCCGCCTTTGGGACAGGAAACTTACTGCTTAAACTGAGGTGGACTTTGTAGCCTTATCCAACCGATACCACCTGTATAAATAACAAACCCCTTCCAACATTAAGAGGAATTGATCAATCGACCAACCAATCAATCAAGCCAGAAACTCTAGCACACCAGAGAAACCCCTCTTGTAATTACCATTATCATAGTGGAATTTCTCTCCCTCTTCCCGTAGTTTTTCTCACTTGGATTTCTACGTAATTCTCTGTGTTTTCAGTGAATTTTCTGTGATTTTCTTTTTCTCATCTCCACAGATCTGGTGCAAGGATTAATTCTCGAGGAATTACCCACTACACTTTTGATGATGAAGATTACGAAGAACGTCTTGATGATCCTACTGATTACTACAGCTCCGCCAATTATGATGATCCAAATGCTTCCTCGTCCGGAGTCGGTGTAGATCTCGGTGAGGAGATCGGATCTTTGCTGAATTTTCTACGTGATAGGCAGAGAGCGCTAATGGAGGGTCGCCTTCGGCTTGTTCTCCCTATCGAGACTGAGAATGCACTGTATGACCAGATTATCTTGCAGCTAGATCGTGAACTCACTCGGAGGAAGGAGAAAGAAACGGACCTCTGCTACAAGTGGCATCAATCGGCTGAAAAGTTGATAGACCAGATGCGGCGGTATTAGGGTTTAAAGGACACGAACAGTCTTCTGAACGAATCCCTTCAACGTAAGATGGATGAACTGAATGAATTATTGGTTGTGAAGCACCGCCTGAATGAGATAGTCATAAGCAAGCAGATTGCAGTTAACTTTTTTCGATCTCAATTGGAGAAAGCACAGCAAGAAAACTACAAGCTTTGATTTTTGAGTTCGTCAGCTAAAGCAGGAAGCCGATCAGTAAGGACTAGATCTGATGAGTTGAGAATTGAAGCCGAGCGATCAGCGGTGCTCTTCTACCGGGAAGAGCAAAGAGCTGAAGATCTCTGTCATGAACTGGATAAACTCTGCTTTCAAATCCGTACCGAGGACGTGAATGGGAGTAGTGGATAGAAATGTAGACTTGATTTTAGCATCCTTCTCTTGTATAATGTATGAACGAGTAATAAAGATGGATTTGAGTTTCGATATTCTTTCTGATCTTCAAATGAATCTCGTGTAGATTCTAGTCGTCAGTGTAGATTCTAGTCGTTAGGGCAAGAACCCACTATAGGCTGTAAGGGTAGCCTTTAAGAGGACCTGTCTTTCACGGGAGCCTCCATGTAGGCCTAGTCGTGTGGGTGAGCACCCGATATAGGCCGTAGGAGTGACCGTCAAAAACGCTTTTATCTTTCAGGAGAGGCCACGTGTAGGTCTTAGGCGTTAGGATGAAGACCCGCTATAGGCTGTAAGAGAGCCGTAAGGAGGAGTTTCGTCTTTCAGGAGAGTCCTATGTAGGTATTAGCCATCAGGGTAAGGATCCAATATAGGCTATAAAAGAGCCGTCAAGAGGAATTAGTCTTTCCGGAGAGTCTGTGTAGGCCTTAGTCGTCAGGGTGAGGACCCGCTATAAGCTGTAAAAGTGACCGTCAGGAGCGCTTCCATCTTTCAAGAGAGTCCGTGTAGGCCTTAGCCGTCAGGGTGAAGATCCCTTATATACTGTAAGGGTGACCATCAGAAGCGCTTCCGTCTTTCAGGGGAGTCTCCATGTAGACCTTAGCCGTCAGAGTGAAGACTCGCTATAGGTTGTTGGATTGAGTTGACGAAGATGCTTGTGTTCAGAGTAGGGAGAAGTGGTTTGCAATGATGATTCTTTTCATTAAAATAAATGATTGTTTACACAAAAAATCCTTTCGGATTAAAAGAATCCATTGCTTGCTGCGTACCTTCATGTCTTAGTCGGCTAAGGTATAGGAACCTTTGTCTCCTTTTGTGACCACGGTGTAGGGCCCTTTAGCTCTGAGTTTTTCTGCAATTTTCTCTTTGATACTTTAGATGCGTGTTTCAGAACTAGATCTCAAATCTGAAATTCTCGAACCTTCACCTTCTTGGGATGTGTTGAGTTGATTTGTTGCTGGTAGGCCGCGATACGAATTGTAGCATGTCTTCACCTTTCTTCAGATTGATCCTGTGCCAGTCGAAGTTGAGTGGCATTTTGATCCCAATTGACCTCCTTCGTGCGCGGTGTCGGCATATAAACATCGACTAAGATGATGGCCTCCGTCTGGTAGGCTAACTAGAACGGAGTCTCGCCTGTGAGGATGCGTTTCGTGGTTTGGTATGCCCAGAGCACTATAGGAAGTTTCTCAACCATTTGCCATTAGCCTTGCTAAGGCTTTTGCACATGCTATCAAAAATGGGGCGATTGTTTATCTCCGCTTAATCATTGCCCTGTGGATGGTATGACGTAGAGAACTGGTGGACGATCTTGTACTTGGCATAGAAGGTAGCCACTTCTTTGCTAGTGAAGTTCGTCTTGTTATCGGAGATGGTGTGCGGTAGGCCGAAGTGACAGACAAGATTTTGCCACAAGAACTTGACTACTTGCTGCCCAATGACTTCGAAGAGGCACAGCTTCTATTCACTTGGTGAAAAAATCGATTGCGACCAGTAGAAATCGAAATTGAGGTTGTGCTCGAGGAAGTTTACCCATTACATCCAGTTCCCATTGCATGAAGGCCAGTGACTCCGTAATGTATGGAGGTCCATACTCGGTCTGCTCGAGGAAAGAGCGAACCTTTGGCATTGCGGGCACTTCTTCACGTACTCTTTGGCGTTGTTGAACATCTTAGGACAATAGTACCCCTGATTGATAGCGTTGAAAGCGAGGGAGATGCCTCCCGCGTGGTTCCTACAATCACCATCATGAATCTCCTGCATTACCGTCTTGGCTCAGCTGGTACGAGGCACCTTAAGGGTCAGAGTGGAATTGGAGTAGGATTTCTTGTACAGGATGTTCCCCAAAAGAATATATCCGGTTGCCAAGTGCTGAAGTTTCTGCGCTTCAGTTTTATCATCAGGCAGCGCCCCATCCTTCAGATAGGCGATGATGGGGTCTCACCATCCCGGGGAGGTGTCCAAGCGAAGCACCTCCTCGCCCGATTGCTGGATGCTAGGCTTCGTCATGTGCTCGATAGGAATCTCTCGTCGGAACTGGTGCTCAACAGCCGATCCCAAATTGCCAAGTAGTCGACATGGTTGTTTTCCGATCGAAAGATTCTACTTGAAATTGCAATGGAGAAATTTTTGACCTCAAGTTGAGGACGAGATGCAGGTATGCCGCCATTCTCTCGTCCTTGACTCTATACTCCCCGTTGACTTGACTCACCACCAGTAGTAAGTCGCAGCAGACATCGAGTACGATGACTTCAAGTGTTGCAGCCATCGTAAGTCCGGCGATGACGCCTTCGTAATCGGCCTCATTATTGGTGGCATGGAAGCCTAGAGTGAGATTGTTCGAGATAGATCCCTTCGGAGTTGTGAGGACGATCCCGAGCCTGGAACCCTTGCTGTTCAAGGCTCCGTCCACGTACAAAGTCTATCCTTCCAAGAGGTCGCTCTGGGTTGGCGCTCCCGGAGTGAACTCGACAATGAAGTCTGCCAAGACTTACCCCTCAACTGATGTCCTTAGTTCGTACTTTATGCTATATGATTTTAGCTCCGTGGCCACTTTGCTACTTACCTTGTGGCTTGTGGGTTCTCCAGATGCTTCTCAGAGGGTGCTTTGTCAGCATGAATATCTGGAAAGAATGGAAGCAGCGGTTTAGCTTCCTCGAAACGACGAAGTGAGCAAGAACCATTTTCTCCATTCTCTGGTATCTGATTTCTTCATCGAGCAAAGATTTGCTAACGTAGTAGATAGATTTCTGAACGCCTCCGTCTTCCCGAAACAAAGCTCTGCTCACAGCTGATTCTGATACCGTGAGGTAGGAACAACGTTTCTCAGGTGACGGGCTTATATAAGAGAGAGGCCAAATACTTCTTCAGGCCTAGGAACGCAGCTTCACACTCTTCATTCCAGCGAAAATTTGCTATGTTATTCTTAATGGCTTGGAAGAACGGTTTACATTTGTCCATGAAACGACTGAGAAACCAGTTCAAGGCTGTGAGGCGTCCGTTCAACATTTGGACCTCCTTGACACATGTCGGAGACTTCATTCTCAAGATGGTGGATATCTGATCAGGGTTGGCTTTGATGCCTCGCTGAGTGACCATATAACCCAAGAACTTTTCGGAGGCGACTTCGAAGGTACACTTCTTGGGATTGAGCTGGACCTTTTACTTCCAGAGGCGATCGAATGCCTCGTTCAAGCGTTGCAAGTAATCAGCATACCGAAGATTCTTCACAAGCATGTCATCGACGTACACCTCTCTGATACGTCTGATTTGCTTCTTGAAGACCTTATTGACCATTCGTTGGAAAGTCGCTCTAGCGTTCTTCAGTTCGAAAGGCATCACCATGTAGCAGTAGATCCCTCGATCAGTGATGAACGATGTCTTCATTTAGTGGATGCATCTTAATCTGGTTATATTCTGAGTAGGCATCCATGAAATTGAGTAGTCATGACCCATCGTTGCATCTACCAGTTGATAAATCCTCTGCGAGGGAAAGTTGTCTTTGGGACAAGCCTAATTGAGGTTGGTGAAGTCAATGTGGATTCTCCACTTGCCGCTCTTCTTCACTAGGACCGGGTTGGCGAGCCAATCAGGGTAATGTCTCCCTGATGAGGTTGGCTCGTAACCGGTGGACTCCTTCACTAAGGGCTTGGCACCGCTCACCATTCATCTTTCTTGACTTTTGCTTGACTGGCTTGATCTCGAGATCAATTGATAGCCAATGGCCAATGATGGACGGATCGACTCCTGGTATATCTGTAAGAGTCCAGGCAAACACATCCAGGTTGTCAGAAATCTTTAAATCGTACATTTTCAACTGCCAGAAGATTTGCCCTGATCCGGAGTGCCTGCTCCGAATGCAATGGATCTACATAGATTAGCTCAGTATCTTTCTTCGATCGGCTGGTTAGAGTTTCTCCTTCATCGGAGGAGTGTGTTTCGGGGGTTCCGCCACTCTTTAATTGCTACTAATCGGTAGGTTGCCTTTGTTTCTTCTACAAAGGAAGGTCCTGAATGGAGGTCGCCACACATTTTTCGTTGTCCATTCGGACCTCTTCTGGGCGATGACAGTAATGCTCTGAGACATGGCTTGGTCTCCCCTTGTGTATGTGGTCCCCGTCGGAGTTGGATATCGCAAAAGGTGGTGATAGCTGGATGGGACGGCCTTCATCATGTGAATCCATGACCGCCCGAGGATCGCATTGGGGGGCGACGTCGATCACGTAGAACTTCATGATGACATTGTATGGGTCAACGTGGACTGGAAGTGTGAGTGTCGGGCAAACGGGTCTTGTTTTCGTCAAACCCGTACAGATTCAACTGGATTTAAGGACAGATCATTGCATGGGCCATCTCCAGAGTGTTTTATTATGTACAGAGCGCTCCCATATAGGATGTTAACACTGCTTCCGTTGTCGACCAGGATTCTAGAGACTCGACAATTTTTTAGGTGCATGGTGATGATTAGGGCATCATTGTATGGGGGTGCACAGCGCAAGCATCGACTTCAAAGAACGAGATAGGCCTACTCGGGAACGGGGGTAGGCCGATCAGCACTACTGGGTAGTTCTTCAGCAGTCCACGTTGATAAAGATGGCCTCTCTCGAGGTGTTGCCCTCAAGTGGCAAGCTCCGAAAATGGCATCAACCTCTCGGTAGTTGACGAGAACGCGGTTCGCATCTTCTGATGTTTCTTTTTGCACCTTAACTTTCAAGGGTTGTCCGGGGTTAAGGATGAATTCCTTGAGGTCCCTCGATTGACAAGTTCTTGAAGTTGCCTTCGGAGGACACGATGGCCCATCCCGTAATGGAAAGCACAATAGTTGCCGGCTCCGGGGCCCTTCGGGCTAGGCGGAAATGGTCTCGGACGTTTCAACCAGGATTAGTCCTGGATGGTGTTGAAGATCTGATCAATGGAGATCTTGAACAGAGTGAAGCTAGTATCGACCCCATAGACCTCAATGGAATCCCGAGAAGAACTTGATCGAGATCGCTTCTTAAAGCCATCTTGCCCCCGGTTCTGGGCTTTCTTCAAGGGGCAAACTGTTGCTTTGCTTTCTCTCCCTCACTCTCCTGCTTGGAAAGTCGGTTGTTGAGCGTCGGTTGTTGAGCCCCGTGTCGCTTCTTCCAGTTGAACGTACTTCTACGCTCAAGATAGGATGTCCTTCATGTTGGTGACGTCGTGTTTCGCCAAATGCTTGTAGGAGTGGTCAGTTTGTAGCCCGACAATCAGTGTTCTAAAAATCGGTTTTATTGTTCGTGCGGTCCAACACTGAATAATGATTAATCGGATTAACCGTAGATTAATCGGGGATTAATCGTTTTTGAAAATTTTAATATATTTGATTATATTTATACACAACTACATATGAATATATACAATTAATTATTGAAAATACCTAGATATTATATAAGACAATATCTAGATGTAAAGTTATAAACCATGATATGATGAATAAGAAAATATGAATAAATAGTAAAAAGAAAAAAGTAAAAGAACTTATCTCTTCACATTAGTAATCCAAGATTTCAAATTTTGCAACATAAATATAAATCAAAGAACTTACTTACAAAATAAGATAAATAAAAAAATTAGTCAATTTATCAATCAAAATAATGAGCTTTAAAGAATGATAGAGAAAGATTGCTAAATAAGTTAATTTGAAAAATAATCAAAAATAATAAAACATAAGTATCACTTTACGCAAAATATACAATAATAAAATATCATAATTCATCTACTATTTAATAAATAACAGTTCATCTACTATTTAATAAAAGATCATTATCAAATCATCATCACAACATAAACTACTTAGCGATCTAACACACACAAAGTGATAAGTTTTTCAAATAAAAAAACATATGAAATATCTAAATGATTAATCAGAAATTAATCGGATTAATCGGGGATTAATCGGATTAACCTCGTATTAATCGGGGATTAATTGGAGATTAATCGTTTTGGACCCAATTAATCGCTCGAGGGCATAATCAGAGCGAGTAATGTAATATTAAGCGGGCTGCCACTGAATAGGATTAATCGACCGATTAGTCCTATTTTTAGAACAATGCCGACAATGAACGTGGTTGCAGCAACATCGTCGCTACAGTTATAAACCATGGCCATCTGGCTCTGAAAATAATTGATGTAGCGCTTGAGGGTCTCTCATGGCTTCATCTTGATTGTGAAGAGGTGGTTGTTGTTCCTCTTGCACTCTCGACGCGAGGCGTACTGGTTGAAGAAGATGTCGCTAACCTCCTCAAAGATTCAGAGAGACCGCAATGGGAGGGAATAAAGCCAGTCCAAGGTCGTGCCCTTGAGACTGAAAGGAAAACCCGGCACATGAGGTGGTCATCGTGGGAGTGGACCACCATCTTGACCTGATAAGCTCGAAGATGCTAGATAGGGTCAGTTACTCCAGTGTAGCAATCGAAGCTTAGTATCACGAACTTCTTCAGGAATCGATGGGACGTGATTTCCTCCGAAAAAGGAGAATCAAAAATTCGCAGTATGGAGATCCTGGGCCGCCACGGGATTGCGTCGTGTCTTCGTGGATGTGCTTCCGGACCATTTCCACAAGATCCTCGATGTGAGGGTTCTTGGTAGGCTTGGAAGGCTCTCTTATCGAAGTGTTCCTAATGGTGTGGGGACGTGGATCGGCGACATCTTCGACTGCCCCCAGCGCAACAGTGTCCGTTGCGCGCGGTCGTAAGGGATAAGCGTGAGACTCCTCATCTGAGCTTCTCGTCTGGGCTCTTCAAAGTACCTCGACATAAGCAAGAAGCCGGTTCTGGACGCGCGTAGCAGCATCCCTCTAAAGCGCACATTTTATGCTCATGAGCCGCCTCTACCTCTTGCTCGTCTAGTCGTCCCTGGAGTTGGGCTAGCGTCCGAAGGAGTTGTCTTTCAACAGGCAGCCGAGACTCATGCTCATTAGCTGCTTGCTCTGGAGTAGTCGTCGGGGATGAAGGCCCCTCGTTGACTTGTTCAAGAACGTCAGGATTTGAGGAATGGAGATCAGCAGGATACGTGCCCCATTGTTGATCTTCTTACCTTTGGCGGTGGTAGACACGGCGGCAGTCTGCGAAGAGGCTTTCTTTTGAGGGGCCATTGTCACTGGCGAGGCTATTTGTGGAGGAATTTTTAAGGTAGTGTTTAGCGAATAGGAGGAAACTCTGAGCGTAAACCTAAGAGATCTCAATGAAAAGCAACAATGTGAGGGGGGGATTTTCCGTCACAGACGATTGAACGCTCCCGATTGATCATGCCAAAAAACATAGAAAAGAGCACCTTTCAGGTCAAGAGCACCGGTGTGCAATGTTCTAAAAAGCAGTTTCAGTACGCGCGCGGTCCGAGAGCGCATAATGCTTAAACGGTTTAAACGGTGATTAAACGGATTAAACGTTTTATTATTATTTTAATATATAATATTATTATAATACTTAAAACATACAAATATGAATTGTATAATCTCTCAAAAAAAACATAAAAGATATAACAAATATAATTTGAAAAATTAAATTGCTAGTACTAAGTGAAATTTAAAAAGTAAAGAGGACTTATCTTTTTGCTCGTCATATAATGCGTTCAATGATGAATCAGCAAATTCCTTTAGAGTGCAAATAATTATCTGTAAATACAAAAAAAAACATCTATTAGATGATTAATCTATCGAAGTTTAAATTTACAAATTACCAAAAAAACTTAATGCCATAATGAAACAAAAAACCACAGGCCAACATCATAATCACGAGACGGCATGACACATCATAAAATATTAGCAAACCACATAAGTACATAACCACAGAAAACCAAGTCAACATCATAACCATGAGACGACAACATAAGCCATTAGTCTTTTACATCTAAATCAAAAAATAAAAACAAGTTTTTTTTATCCAAATAACATAAATAGCCATCTCCAACTCCATCTACTCATCCTCATCATCTTCATAGTGAAGATCAGGATCTGACTCCTCAGAACTATCCACAAAGTCTTCAATGTCAACACCATCTTCTCTCAAATTTTCATCTGGATTATCCTCAGAAATGTCATCAAGTGTTGCACTAGACGAGCCCTCTTGTGCACTCCTCCCCTCTGCAACTCTTCTCCCTGCAATCCTGTTGCTCCTTCTAATGTGGTCTTCATTAGCCCCACTTGCCGCTGCCACAAGATCCAATGTAAGGCCAGAACCAGGGAAGATCTCTTCTTCCTCATCGTTCTCTCTCTCTAACGAGTGTGCTCTTCCAATGCAATGCTCTCGAATCATCTTCTCCTACAAGCACATCCTTGTACTCTTGCGAATTCCTCTTCTTTGCAGTTCTCCTTCTTGTCATTTTTTTGTTAAATTGCACAAAAACTAGATTCAATCTTTTGGAATCCAGTCTGTTCCTCTTCTTAGTATGTATCTACAAAATTAGTATAGTACACAAAGAAATAGAGTTAAAAAATCAATTAGAGCAAAAAGGAACTTCATATTTAAATGAATGAAATTTTAATCTTAGTATATTTACCCCCTCAAACACACTGAAATTTCTCTCGCATCCTGATGAGCTACTAGTCAAGCTTAGAATCTTGATTGCCATCTTTCGAAGGTAGGGTACATCTCCTCCATAAAAACTCCACCAATGTGCTGTTAATAAAATATTTCACACTATTTTAGTTACTTAGTAACTTAGCAAATTAAAAAACATGATTAGTGATTTTAAACATCAAGATTACCTGGATCAAAATTGTCTGTGCCATTAAACCCTTGCGGTACCTTTCTGCCATTCCACTTCCCATAAGTCCCTCCTTCATCTTGTAAGAAAGGACCTCACTTGATCCAATTTATCCTGAATGTCCTCATCTTGGTAAAACACATTAATACAACTCATAAGTGCGGTAATCACACGTGAATTATCTTGGATTGCCCTATCCCTATAATAATAATAGGGATTCAAGTAGTAGGCAGCCAAATGAAGTGCGCTATCAAGTCTTCCTCTAGATTCTTTCTCAATTATATCAATTATTGGCCGATAGGTAGTCCCTTTCCTGTTGCAAGCAGCTTGAACTTCATTCTTGGCATCTTCAAGCATACCATACACAAAACCCATGGAGGGTCTTCGATCAGCATCGACAATCCTTAACAATTTGAAAAGAGGAGTATACATCTTTAAAAGCTCCCTTGCATTGGTCCAAAAGATATCAGAATATATTGTAGCCTTTGTCACTCTCCCCTTCTCTGTCTTCGACCACCTGTTATCATCCCATTTGGTTGAAGACACCATCGCAGCCAACTGTGACTTCTTATCCACAAGACAACTCAAACTAAGAAATGTGGTGGCAAATCTAGTGATCCCCGGCCGAACAAGATCCCTCCTATTGGTGAATTCACGCATCAATGCGAGAGTGCTATGATGTGCATAAAGAAAGACCGTGAGCGATCTAGCCTTCTCAATCACCAACTTATACTTTGGAAGCTTTCCAATAGCCTCCAACATAAGATCAATTGTGTGGGCTGCACAACTACTCCAAAAAATATTAGGTCGACTAATCTTCAATATGTTCTTCGCTGCCATATTAGAAGAATGGTTATCTGTTACCACTTGTAGCACACGATTTTCTCCAACCTCCTGAATACACTTCTCCACCCAATTGAATATATACTCTCCTGTGTGTGCATTGCACGAGTCTTCAATAGACTTAAGAAAATGTGTGCCTGTCTTGCAATGAACACACAAGTTCATCACACTTCTGTGTTTCCTGTCTGTCCACCCATCAGTTAGGATGCTGCACCCATATTCATCCCATAATTCTTTAGTTTTATCCATCTCTTCATCAATCTTCTTGTATGCCTTATTTAAAAGAGGCACTCTAAACTGGTACTGGCTCGGTCCCTTGTATCCAGGCCCATGGTGCCCAACACACTCACAGAATAAATCAAATTCTTCATCATCAAAGACATTAAAAGGAATGCCTTTAGCATATGCCCACATGGCGCAATGATCATGAGCCAACTCCTTAAACTTTCTCTTCTCGGCTTCATTAATTGATGTTTGCTTCCACTTTTCACTAGCCACAATCTTGTTTAATGGACCAACTACACGAGGCCTCTTTTCCCCGATGAGTTCTGGATCCATGGACTCTCTTTCTGCTGAAATGAGCACCACTTCTCGAAGTTCATTCTCAGCCCTCTTCTTTTCGACTTTCTTCTTTTGGGGCCCAGACAAAAATTCCCTGACTATCTTCCTGTCTTCATCAGTCTGCATCACGCAAGCTTTAACATCTCCTCCTATCCCAGCAACATGTTGCTTAAACCTGTAAATTCCTCCCTTAACAATCTTGTGACATTTATTACACTTCACTTCATTGTAAGAATTTTTCTTAACAAGCTTTCCATAATTCCACCCATATCAGTAGAGCCCGATGGCTTTAGTGGAATCTCATCTTCACTTGATGCACTTGGTTGCCCACTTGAACGTGGACCACTAACACTAACACTTGCATTGGATGCCGAGGAAGACATGTAGATTGTAATGTGCAATGATCCTACATCCAAATTCATTCACAAAACACAAAATAAAAATCAAACATATTAAGATAATAAATTAATAACATAAAATAACTGAAATTAACTGAATTTTTCATTCTAATATCAACTACACATATTTATCATTTTTGTGCATTGCATGACTTATTTTGTGCATTTTTATTCATTCTATTATTATTATTCCACTAATTGAAATTTTGTATTTTTTTTGCAGGAGTTTGGCAAGGAAATCAACTACACATTGTAATAGAATTTATATGTAATGACATTGTAAAAGAATGTAAATGTAATTTTATCATGTGTGCAGTGTGAACGCGTGAGCAAAGTAGCATTTTGTGCAAAATTTACAGCAAACAAATGATAAAATTAGAGATGACAGTCACAGATCAATTAACAATCACAGGGAATCAGCATCAAGTGAACTAGTTTTTCACAATCCAATATCAGAGATGACAGATCAATGAAGCATAGCTGCATAGCACAATCTATCGAACTGACTGATGGATTCAATGACATTGAGAAAGCATAATCCATGACAAAATTCTGAATTAAACTAGCAATTCATAACACTAACACCAATTAAAACTCATAACAAGTTAACAACATTTTCTATTCTTTGTTCTGTTTCTTTCTCCTTATTATTATTGCAGTAGCAAACTAGGCTAACTAGCAATCAAAATTATCCAATAATGTTATGAACAAAAGGAGGATAATAAATTGATTAGTAGAGAGAAACTGAAAAAAAAACAGGATTCAGAGTCTCATACAGAATTGATAATAAATTAACAAAATTTTATAATATAATTTTCAAAAATAAAAAGAAAAGAGGAGAGAAAATCATACCTGAAGCAAAAAGTGGGGGTCGTCGCAGCTGGGGTCACCGCAGCAGGGGGATCGTCGCAGGAGGTCGCCGCAGCAGGGGGGTCGTCGCAGGAGGTCGCCGTCGCAAGAGGTCGCCGCCGCAGGGGGATCGTCGCAGGAGGTC
Source organism: Agave tequilana (assembly GCA_038442645.1). Classification (NCBI taxonomy): domain Eukaryota; kingdom Viridiplantae; phylum Streptophyta; class Magnoliopsida; order Asparagales; family Asparagaceae; genus Agave; species Agave tequilana. The sequence continues at coordinate 115,750 of JAVJIF010014931.1, forward strand.
GCCGCAGCAAGGGGGTCGTCGCAGGAGGTCGCCGCAGGCGTCACAGGAGGTCGCCGCCGCAGGGGGATCGTCACGGGAGGTCGCCGCAGCAGGGGGTCGTCGCAGGAGGTCGCCGCCGCGAGGTCTTCGCAAGCTGAGAGATGCGATCGCAGCGATCGAATTAGGGCAATGACTTCTTCGTCGTCGGGAATATTTCGATGAGGGGGGGTGTCGCCGCAGGGGGAGGAGGTCGTCGTCGCGTCGCTGTGAAAGGAGGAGGCCGTCGTCGCGTCGCTGTGAGAGGAGGAGGCCGTCCTCGCCGTGAAGGGGTGGACCGTGGGAGGCTTCGCAAATGAGAGACGCGATCGAATTTGAGGGAATAAGTAACCCTAATTCCCAAAATGCGTTTTTAAAATGAAATTTTGGGTCGGGTTCGGGTAGGTAACGTATTGGGTCGGGTTCGCATGCGGGTTTCAATTAACGGCCGTTTTCGTAAAAACGATTAACCGATTAATCGCTGCTTAATCGCATTAAACGCTTGACCAAGTAATGGAACCGTTTTCTTTGAAAACGACTGGGTTTTGGGCCGAAAACGCTTAAACGAACGTTTAAGCGGCCGAGTAAAACGAGTTTTAGAACACTGCCGGTGTGGTGCCAGTCGAAGACCCTTGGGCGTGAGAATAAATACTTGTTTGAGAAAAGCAAAGGATACTAGTGTGTGGTGTTTTCGGTGGTAATCAGAAGCCAACCCCTTTCTCAATCGAGATTTAGGTATATATATACCTGTTGGAGTGGTAAATGAGGGCGCCTAAATTCTGAATCTCCATAACTGCATGATTTGCACGTTGTGATTTCCTCATAACCGTCTGGATCAAGCCGCTTGATTTTTGTGATCATTATGCAGAGATATATGTCACTATCCATAACAGCATACATTGAAGTAGCAGCGTTGTAATGTTTCGAACGTGGGGATGCTCTGGTGGCGTAACGAAATTCACGAATCGCGGGGATCCTGCCACTAAGATGTAACCAGCGTAGAAGTGACAGTCTTCGCCGAAGGTCTTCATTTTAGAAGTTGGGCCCCTCATAGCGAGACGGCTTCGTCCGAGTAGAGCATCTGTGGTGAATGATCCCAAATCGTTGTGGTTCTGGAAGATAGCTCGGGACAAGTGTGGGCTCGGAGCTGGACCCGAAGCTTTCTCCTTGGGCCCACACTGGGCTTGTCGGCATATCGAGTTCGTTGGTTGCTTGGGTGTTTCTGACACAGCGGGACACGCGTCGTGATCTTGACAAGGGTCAAAATCTGACCACTACAGTTTCATTTCTTCAAGTTCATAAAGATATCAGAAAAAAAATTAAAATCAAAATAAACAGAGTCTATGTCTAAGGGGGACAAGGTGAGATGTATTAGTAAATTCTCAATCATAGACAGGAGGAGAACAGGCAAGACACACTGCTTCCATGAAGTCATTCAAGCAAATAAAAGAGTGATGTTTTTGCTATAGTTTTATAATTCATAACCAGCTATAGGCTCCTTCTGACTTATGTGTCTCCACATAACTCATTTGCATGTAATGGTAAATACTGCTTCAATGCATTAATTCACACTTCCAAAATTAGTAAATTACCTTTTGGGTCGTACACGATCCTCCTCAAAGTCCATCATTCCTCCTCCAGGCTCAGAGTAGATCTCCTCATTGCCTCGTAAGTCCATGTCGGCCTGCTTAAAGTGTGCAACTTCTGCCACCAAGTAAGTAAGGCATCGACCAATATTGCACATAACTGATAAGTAATTTTGTATGCTATGTTGTCTAAAATATTATATGAAAATTTTTAAACTGAAAAGCTACTGGATGGCAACTAAAAAGAGGAGAGAAAACTATCTGATAAATATAGCACACATGCTAGGAATTCCTAAGTAGGCTAAAGTCAAACACATGCAGATGACTAATAGAAGAACACAAAAACAATATACAAATCATTGGGCTCACCTTGAAGGACTTTTTCGCATCTTCCACCTTCTCTTCGATTTCCTTGCGATGTTTCTTGTTTTCCTCACTCATTGTATCAGCCCATTTAATTTTTTCTTGAATGGTGTGAAGTAGATTATCAGAAGTGCCCAACCTGCACATAGAGTTCATCCACGGATGGAAGAAGCTTAATAAGTAACTAGTTCAGTCATATATTGCTGTTCCCAGAACGGCATGAAAATAAAGCACTCTCTTCCAAAAAAATAGGATTTCATAGAAGCACAAAAAGTTCTGCCTGTGTGTCAGACATCTGGGTTCTGTTTAAGAAGCACACTCCCTCACCTCAGCCTGAGCGGAAAAACTGCAGCAAACCAGTCCAGGTCAAACAAAAGAAATGATGCATCTAGTATACACATGGATTACACCAAAATTCTTATCATACATAAATTCATGGGAGCTTGGTACATTAGGTCCTGGTAATTGCAGGGGAAAGGCATCCATAGTGGTGAAAGTAAAACTTGGCCCCTCCTGCGAAACCAGCATGCTTGTCTTTTGGTGAAGTCAGTTGGAATACTGAGCAGCATTGCTGATCCAGAAGATTCAGCAACTATAGTGTATCCCAACTTGCATAGCTATAAAAGAGAGATGTAATATTGACCAGATTTGTTCAATTACATGTTAGAGATGGACCACCAAAAAAAAAAAATTCAGCACAACCTTGGTTAATCAGCAAGTTCAAGCACCCCAGTCGATACCTGACTGCTGATTGTGATGTGGCACTTGGTCAAGAAGTTGGACTTCTGCCAATTTCTCAACCCTGCCAAATGTAACTTGTCTGCTTTTTCAAAACCCTTAAGCATCTGTTTCCAGTGAACTCATCCATAATCTTAAAAAGTATGATTTGCCTTCTATCGCTCTCTCCTGTCTGAACCTATGGGACATAAGCTTAATTTAAATGCCAAAATGATGGTGCATGTATATATCAAGTTTGGTACAGTTGAAGGGTTCAGATTTTTTGGTATAAATAATGGATGAATCAGGACAAATCTCCTTAGAGATAAAACTTAAGTTTTTACTGAAGATCACTATATAACTGACCAGCCTTTATCGATAACTGTATCATATTTTTACATGCTCAGGTACCAAGCGTAAAGCATGTTTACAAAATTTCAAAGTGGCCAGACAGAACAGCCCATCAACAACATGCAGTTCCACAAGTCTGTTGATACTGGATAAAGTAGATAATCATATGAAATGCTAAAGAAATTCTCAACTAAGCCCATAGTGGAGTAAAAAGTGACAAGGTGATCATCAATATTGAACATTCACTTTGTAGGATGCAAATACAAACATGTCCATGACCAACTTATTTAGCGCATTATATGTGAATAAGAAAGTGAAAAACTCATCAATCAGATATTGAAAGTTCACTTTGCAGGATGCAAATATAAACTTGTTACTGACTACCACATTTAGTACATAGAATCTACTTTGAGAAAATTTAATCAACATGCAACCAAACTGATATTAAACTCCCATCTCCCACAATCTTATTACCAATGCACCAGGATAACAAAAGGAAAACTTTTATGTAGCAAATTTTGAAATAAAGAGAACCTACCAATTTGATAATGCTTGTATCATATTGTTGAGTTGTTTAGGTCTAAGATCCCTTCAGCAGCAAATTGCACCTGTATCATGGTTTAAATGAAAGACACTTACAGAATTGACTTGATATGATAAAATAAAATTTGAAAAGATAAGAAATAGCCTGCAGAACTGAATTCTGACCTCAAAGCACCTGCGCAGTTGGTCCAACTTCCCTCTAACTATACCCTAAAAACACCACAAAGAGAAACATTTACTTTCTTTACATTACTATGATTAGTAAAAGACTAAAATAACAATAATAAAACATCCTCATGCAAACCAAAGACATCCAACAGCGAACAGTGTCAAGGCAGCGAGACCAGCTTCCCACCATGGTTTTGTCAATCTATGGGTATGAATTTTATGTGAAGTCACATGTACCAATAATTTCCATGTAGGAATACAGGCAAGGTATGTTAAAAAAAGCTTCTTTTGACTAGTAAAGATGCTCTCCAATCATAAGATACACACTAAACCATAAGACCACCAAAGAAATAAAGTCATAAAAAATAAATGCATACCGCATACATGCAATCATTGATGAGGAAGTCCTCAAGCTCCCTGACATTTGAAACATCTAGTTCCTGCATCAATTGCTCATAAGGCAGTACCTGAAAACAACATGGAAGTGCTCATCAGACTGTTCACAACCCAAAAACAGAATGCGCATTCAAAGCAAGAAGATTATAGGACACATGAATTGCACATGCCAATTAAGAAGGAAAATAAAATCCAGCATCAGTCATTTCAAATGGATTGCACGTGCCGGCTAAATTTTTATTTCAGACTTCTCTTAAAATTTTATAAGCTCATTGTATCCATGGAACCAGCATGGGGCAGCAGTCTCAATTTGTAGAAACATCTGTCAATAAGAAGTTTAAGAATTTTTATTGACCTAAATTAGCTCCTTAACACAATGGATGGGCTAATTTTCACACATTGAAACAATATGGAGACTGCCATTTAAACAACTAACAACTTAAATAGAGAACAGGGAAGAACAAAATTCCATTAACTTTTTGAGACACTAGTTTGGCTGTCTTCAAATAAGATGTGGTCTCTATACAAAAGCACTAACATGAGGAATTGATATATGTTTATTAAGAAAGGAAAACATATGTACTGATATTCCTTTTCCTTTGAAATAGCTAAGTAAATGTTGACACCAGGTTTGAAAAAGCAATTGATACCAACACAAACACATATTGGATCAGATTTAAAGTACAAGGATCCAATAACACCCCTAAAAATCAGTCCTCATTATAATGTAGCATCCATGGGAGAGAAAAAAATTGGTTTCACTCTGAGCAAAAGTCTGATACCGACTCTACAAGAGGAAAAGTGGTTTGAAGTACCAAAAGTCAATCTGATAGCAGTTTCATAGTGAAGAATAAAGAAAGAAGTCACAGACAGAAAATTTGTGATAAAACTGACTTCGCCACTTCATAATCTGAGGAATCATGATCTAACGATTAAACATTTCAAAGCCAACAGACCTAATCTGTCAAAGTTTGAAAACATTAGTTTTAAAATTCACAATATAAACAAAGAATTAATAATATTAACAGGTTAACCTCATTCTCCATTAACAAAAACCTATTTATTATATTTGATCTACTCTGTTCAATACAGTGAGCTGTCTCAAATCAGGTTTTATATCTTGTCTCAATAAAATCTTTATATTATCTCAAGCTTGAACCTAAAATGTGAATTCCAACTTAATTATTTAATTGCAAAATTCTAATACAGACCAAAATTTCTTTAATAAAAATTTGCGTACTAGTTATTCAAGTAACTTTGATTATTAATCCAAATAGCATCTCTACTCAGAAATTATCACAGCATTAATTATTCCATCATACAATATTTCATTGTGACCTAATTTAATCTTCACAGTTATTCAAAGAACTTGTTAAAACGCTGCAAATTATCTTTACTGTTTATTGTAATTTTTAATTATTTTAAACTTTTATTCCAACAATACCAATAACTTCACATTCCATTCCAAAAATGCAAAAACCACAGGACTCAGGATACTAATGCCAATGAAGGTGGAGCCGAACATGACCAATTTCGAGATATCAAACCTTCGCAGAAATAGGAATAGAGGTTAGGGATGGGCTTTGAAATAAGCATTTATATACTGTGAATAAGGCTTGGTATTAAGGGTAGGATAATTCTAATAATAACCATCATATTTAATCTAATAAGTATAACTAACATTAAGAAGAGTAACATTTGGAAAAGAAAAAATTAAAATCAACTCAGGAAAGCAATAGATCTATAGTTTCAAGTATGTAAAAGGGTATATAATTAGCCAATTCATTTGGGCAAACCGGCATACTTAACCAAACGGGTGCAAAATCCATCTCAATCAAAACTAATTCAGTTTGGATTTGAAATTTAAAGAAGTAAAGAAATTTAGTGGGAAGAAACAAAACTAATCCCAAATTAATCCTAACCCTACCCCTAACCTTATATATATATATATATATATATATATATATATATATATATATATATATATATATATATATATATATATATATATATAGGGAGCTGATCCTCTAAGAACGGTTCTCACGGATTTCTGTGAGAACTTTCACGTGGGTCGTCGGATCTGATAGATCAAATCAAATAAAACTAGATCTCTATCAGATTCGACGGCCCACGTGAAAGTTCTCACATGAATTCGTGAGAACCGTTCTTAGGGGATCAACTCACTATATATATATATATATATATATTATATATATATTATATATATATATATATATATATATATATATATATATATATATATATATTCCCAATCCAAACCCAAATCCAAATTGTATGCCAAGCCCTTCCCTACCTATTTCAAACCCAACCAGGTACCTCTATCTTACTAACCCAATCCCAAAACAAAGCAGTATTCCCAATCCCGACCTCAACTCTATCCTCACCCCGACCTCACTCTATCCCCATATTCCCATCCATATCCGTGCCCTACTCCCATGCATGTCCCTTGATCCGAACACTATCCCTAATCCTAGTCCCCGCCGAACATATTCCTAACTCAAATAATGTGTTTGAAGAGGAAAAGAAATAGGCAATCTCCAACCTTAAACCTTATTTAGCCATATCCATAGCCCGAACCGTATATCCTAACCCTATTCCTAATGCTATTCCTAACCAGAAAAAATTAAATAAATCAAAGAGTGGAAAAAACTAACCCTATTTCAACCACATCTTTTACGCTATCTGTAACCCTATTTCTAAATTTCTATCCATGTACCCAATCTAAACCTGTTTCTAGCCCCTAAAAATTGCCTTTTCTTTGTGGCGGTTGTGTGCGTGCGCAGGGGATGTTTACCCTATCCCTAACACTAGCCATGTTCTTATTACAAACAATTTGTTCTATAATAATAACCACCATATTCTCGTCCATATTCCCTATTGATGCTACCGTTAGTCCAATTTTAAATCCATTCTTGACGAAAAAATTGTTCAAAGAAGGAGGGGATTGATTGAACGGGCAAAATCAGGGGGAAGAACCAAAGCTCGTTTCTTCCTGCTTTTTTATATAGGTAAAAGATAGGTAATTGAAGCCCTAGGAACATGAAAATGAATATATGCACTGCAATTGTGCAGAGTGGATAGTTTACATGTCAATTAATGTGAACTATATAACACAACTCAAAGGAGGAGACCAAAACTGGAGACAACTAAAAAGATTGTTAATTATTTGAGTTTACAGAGTAACAAAATAAACTTAACATTTCTAAGAAAAAAACTCATGTTGATGGATCAAAAGTAGGGTCTTACATATAGGTACATACATCTCTCTCTCTCTCTCTCTCTCTCTCTCTCTCTCTCTCTCTCTCTCTCTCTCTGTGTGTGTGGAGATGCACTTGGGTCCTTTGGGAAGGATTTGAAAATAAATCCTTCCAAAATCCTTCTCATTCAAACTCTATGTTAAGAAAACTAATTAAATGATCCACTCCATTTAAATTGAATTATATCATTTAGAGTGCCAAAACAATTTGAAAATCGAGTATTTTCAAGTTTTGTTTGCCTATGCATCAAGCGAGAACCAAATGGGTGGCCTAAATAGCAAGTTTGTTAGTTCAACGGTCTAGAACACTTGAGATCTAACAAAATTTGGTGTGCAAGAAATTTTAAGAGTTTAGATCATGACCAAATGGTTGGATCAAAATTTGAAAGCCCAAAGTCATAGATCTAAGCAATATGTCATTTTCGGCCATATATTTTGAGCCTTTATGCTTGGACAAAATAACGTCAAAGCACGTGATCATTTATTTTGGCCCCTTTACGTGATATCGATCAACTTCGATGGAGTGGATCTTCTATTTGATTAGCCTAACATCAAATATGGATGGGAGATTTCACTCCAAATCCTACCAAAAGTAGCTAGGTCTTTTTCGAATATCCGTCCCTTACAAAAAGCTTTTTGGATGTTAGTCTCCAACAAACTCGTATTTGGATATTAGTTGCCTACAATTCGAAGATCATTTGCTATGAGTTCCTTGGGTTAATATCCATCTTCAAGCAAGGGAATATTTCGTTATCTCCTAACTATTGTTATGACTTTTACCTAATTACCCTCTCCTTTAAACTCTCCTTTTTCATTCCTCCTCCCTAATTCAACACCCATCTCTCATCTTCTCCCTTCATTTTCATTAATCCAATCATTTAATCCGTTCTCCTAGTTATCCCTACCTTTTATAACTTCCATTTCTTGCATATCCAATAACACTCACTAAACTTCAAAAAAAAAAAAAACAACAACAAAAATTGCCCCATTCAAAACCTTAATAGTCATCATTCCCCAAATTTCTACTAAACATCCAACCACTTCCATAAAAGATTACCCACTCAAGCCATCTCGAGCAAGGTTCCAAAACTCAGTTTTGGTTTCATTTCGTGCTCTTTCAAAATGTTTTAGTATTGGAAGTTTTAAGAGTTTCAGCTTGAGTTTCGATTTCGGGTTTTTCCTCTTTTAAAAGGTACTATATTTCATGTGTTGAAGTACAATAAAAATTTTGAGTTTTGCTGATAAAATTATCAAAGGTTATTTAGAAAATATGACTACATTGTTGTGAAAAGCACTAACTTTTTACTTTTCAACTGTTAAAAGTATGTAAAAGAAAAGTTGAGAAGTCAACAGTTTTAGCATCAAAATTATAGAATTCTGTAAATTGCAGCTTTCTAAAGGATCATAGGTAAATATATTCACTTCTACAACAACAACTAAGCCATTTGTCCCAAGTACTTGGGGTAGGCTACATGAACCAAAAGAGAATTACACCGGATCGGGCACATGGATCAGCTTTCTCCGCTCATTCCTATCAAGCAATATGCCTTCATTAAGACCTCTAGCCTCTATATCTTGTCGTATCACCTCCAACCATGTTTTCTTCGATCTCCCCTGCGCTCTTTTATCTCTCTAACTTAATACGATCTACTCTCCGGACTGGCGCATCTGTAGGTTTACGTCGCACATATCCAAACCATCGTAGGCGATTTTCCCTCATTTTCTCTTCTATAGGGGGTACGCCTATCTTAGTAGGAATATCCTTGTTTCTCATCTTATCTCTCCTCGTGTTACCGCACATCCAACGAAGCATATGCGCATCTCTGCTACACTCATCTTCTGGGCATGATATCTCTTTATAGCCTAACATTCTGTGTCATATAACAAAGCTGGCCTAATAGCAGTCCGATAAAACTTTCCCTTCAGCCATAATTGAATGTTATGGCAGCATAAAACTCCTGTTGCGCTCCTTCATTTCAACCAGCCGGCTTGGATCCTATGGTTGGCATCACTATTGATCTCCCCATCCTTTAGGATAATAGAACCCAAGTACTTGAAATGACTGCTCATCAGTACTTAAAATATATTAACTTCTACAATTAAAATAGACAAGGAAAGCTAATTGGATTTGGAACATAAAACCAACTTTAAAATGTGAGGAACCCGATACCCACTAAAATAAGTTAACTGGGTTGCATTTATGACCCAAACCCAGAATCTGACACTATTTATTTAACTCAATAAAGTTAATCTTTAGGTTTTGATTTCAAAACCCAAACTTAGAGCTAGTCCCTTTTTATCTCCAAAGCTTCACATTTCATCCATTAGTGCCCTAAGATGGGAAAGATACAGGCAGCAGGGAACTTGAAATTGGTTGCCTGAAGCTCAAAGAACGAATAAATACTCGATTGGCTTGATTCAGGTCAATATTTCACCTATTTCATTTCCTCTTTCAGTTTTTTTTCCCTTTTTCAATCTTCATACTTTTTGAGATATTGAATCCATGTTTCTTTGTTTTTTCCCCCCTTCATAACACTAACAAAATCTGCAATTGATCACATCCTCTTGCTATCGAAAACACTTTACTTGAATTTTTGGGTTAAGGGCTCAGTTTCAGACAAAACCAAGTTTTCCTGCTTTTTTAATCTTCATTTGTCTAGACTGCAGCAACAATATTTTGGATCTTGGAGAGGGAAGAGAACAAAATTGAGACATAGTTTACTAACTAACAGACCATGTCCATACACAAATAGGAAAATGCAGATCTAACCTGATCCAAGATCATAATTCAAAAGTAATATGTTCTCATTTTAAGCAAGATGTGGAAGCAGGTGGGAGCTTGGTTAGGAAAATGCAATAGGCTTGGTGGTTACTTTGGAGACAAATTCAGTATTTATACTATTCAATTGATTGCAGGCTTTTCAATAGGCGTAATACATTCTATAAGCAAGATCTTAATTCAAAAGTGATTTGTTCTCATGTTAAGCTAGACAAAGAAGCAGGTGGGAGATAGATTAGGAATATGCATTAGAGTTGGTTGGTCAATTAGGTGGCAACTTGGGTATCATACTGTTCAAAAGAGTGAGGGGTTCTCGATGGGAACCGTAAATCCTAAACTTCTAAATAACACCCAAAAAAAATACTTTGAAAGAAAACAGAATTCAAACTCAGTCATAGTCAAAATCTATAGTTATCCTCCCTACACTTATGAGCTATAAAATGGAGTTAAAAATTTACAGTAAGGTTTAGACCGCCAAGGATAAGATTGCTAAAAATAAACATTAAAGGGATAAACCCCCAAGTGTTTCTTTCTATAGTAGTATAGATATATATATATAAAAAATGCTGTATCATTGTGTTCTATTAGAATTTCTGGTATTGTGGTGTCAGCCCAGAGTTACATCCATGTCTTGTTTTACGTTCATGCTTCCCACAAGTCTTTGTTATCATCTAAATCTTCATCAAACTTTATTTTTTTATATCTTCTCATCGTGTACAACATTATACTTTTTCTAGAATTTTCCTGATACACAATGTGTTTTCCTAAATTCAAATTTATCTGTTGGTTTACTACAAATATAAAATATTCAAACTTCTTTTCTCCAGTCAAAGTCATTAGATGTCACTGTGTGTACATGAATTATCGAATGGACAAGATACATGCATGCATACTTACGTATTATGTGGGTGTGCGTACATATAATCCTGAAAACTGTACGTATAAAAAGTACCTTGTTTGCCTCAGCTAGTGTCAGCACAGTAAGTTGCTTTAACTTGCGGGCTTGATCAGCTGACAGTGCCGGAAGATGACCAGTATTACCTGTAACATGTATATACTGTGAAGTTAAAGTTCAGACTACAAAACAAAAATGACACCACTGTCAACACGAGTGGAATGTTGAGAAAACAAACTCAACTAATTAGTAAGTAAATCAAAAAGGATGTGTTGGGTTGGCACAACATGAATAAAAATATTTGGCTAAGAATACAAAGAGACCTTTCGCACCGACATATCATAATTTAGAGCCAACTAAACCAAATTCCTGTGTTTTGGTTCCTTGATCTGCCGTTATGGTGGTAAGCAAATCGCTCAAGCTAGCTTGATAATGCTTTCGCTTCAAAGATGTAACGTGTGAACCTCCATAGTGGTGATGACCCAAGATATTGTGTCCATTATGCACTATTGCTTGCATCAATAAACTCATTTAGATTCTCTAGATTCTACATCGTTAGTGAGATAAGACTCAAAGAATGTTTGTTGCAACCCAAAGAGCTTTGTTTGATCTCTAGAAATTGTGACAACCACCGCCTCGCTATCCCCCATGCCACGTCAAATTCACTTTTATTCATGGATTGGCAGAGACCAAACTTGGATAGCTAGATGTCCTGCGACCATAAGTCCTTGAGGATATCTCAATAAGCTCTACAGGTAATAAAGCTTTAGTCTTAATCATAGACAATATCAGCTCTGGATCTTTATTTTTAAAAAAATAACTCACATCTCATTTTTTATATAACCCAACAAGTTTGCCTGCCAATAAGAAAAGCTCACAGCCATTTCGCAAATTAGCCATTCAAGGACTCAAGTCATATAGGTTGCAAACTAGTGTCATGTGCTAATCCAACATTGAGAGCAAACCAGATATCTTGAGCAAAAAGACAATGAAAAAAGGTGCTACAGTGTCGTGCCCTCAGCATTGCATATACGGCAGGCAGTCTCTATTTGGGATTAACAAATAGATTGGCAATTATTTCTAGGGAGAGCATTTGACATACCTCTCAACAGTACCTCTCTCTCAACAAAAAGCGGAGGTTGTACAGTTGTACTTCCGGCCTTGCCCAAATTTTTCAAGTATGGAGTGATCTCAATTGAGTGGTTCTATCGAGTTAAATGGTTGCTCCGACCTAATAATTTAATAATTGCCTTGTACATCCAACAAAACTCATTCCTAAGTATCACGTGGAGTCCCAACTTAGCTATCAGCCTTGCCACATCACAAACTGGTAGACGGTCATTTACTAAATTGCTTGATGATATAGCATGTTTAGCTTTCCATCTTCCCATCACATCTAACCCTTCTCTCTTCTTTTAGACTTCTGCTTCATCTGGAAAATTTGGAGGACTGTCAATGATATCACAAGCTTATAACTCGTGACTAACAAAAGGGCTACCTAACCGACAACTAGGTTTTACAGGGACCTCTATTAGGGGTTCCTTGGAGGCATGGTTCAAAGTCGCGAACTCGGTTATCCGATTCGGCAGGCAACTGAGACAGATCGGTCGCGGCGTGTCAGAACGGTCTCGGGCGATATGCGCAAAATGCTACACAGAAAGCTCAAAAAATTCTGAAAAAAATCACAAGTCTTTAAAAAATGTAGACATCAATATTCATGTACCACATGTCCAAAACATATCACCTAACACACTTAACATAAAACGAAAACATAAATGCACGCGTCGTCGTTAGAAACATATCAAAATGCATGCATAATATAGTAAATTGCATAGAACACATTCATAAATACATGTCAATGTAATCATTTTCACATCGAATTGTGATGAAGCACAAAATCATCATTATCATCTCAAATTACTAAATTACATTAAAATTACTAAATTACAAACGTAACTAAATTAAACGAAAATGCAATATAACAGAGAGGGATTGAAGAGAGGGGAAATGAGATAGACCGAGAGAGGGAGATCAGACTCGGGGGGGACCGAGAGAGGCAGAGGATTGAGAGAGGGAGACAGAGAGTGGGTGTGAGACAGAGAGTGGGAGAGAGAAGACAGAAAGAGGGAGAGAGGAGAGAGATCAGGCCGGCGAGAGAGGGAGAGACAGAGTGGGAGTGAGACGGGGGGAGAGGAGAGAGACAGAGTGGGGGAGGGGAGGGAGACGAAGCGGGAGAGGTGAGAGATCAGAGAGAAGGAGAAGAGAGCATAGAGAGGGAGAGGGAGAGAGACACATAGAGGGATAGATTAGAGGGAGGGAGAGATCAGAGGGAGAAATAAAGATATAAGGGGTGGCGACAGTGGTGTTCGGCAGGGGCTCATGACGAAGGCGACGACTGAGGTGAACAATGACGATGACGAGAGGAAGAGAGAAAGAGGAAGGTCTCGATCTCGATCTGAATTTTTTTTTTTTTAACCGGCCTTGATCACAGGTGAAAAGTCGGCCCCGAGTCAGGCTGACTCCGCCCAAAAGTGTGATTCGGGTCTCGAACTCGTATCATCTCCCGCCGAGTCGGAGACGACTCGGCCGAGACTTCGATCCTTGCTTGGAGGAATTGGAGGAACCAACAAGGACCTCTCTTACCACTAAAATGTTTGTTTCGCTTGAAAGAGTGCGTTTGAAGGTGCTTGGAAGTACTTTGACGAGTCTAATGTAGTCCTACATGCACTTCAAGAATTGTATTTGGAGTCCTAGTGGTAAGCCAAAAGATGCGACAGTTTGCTCCAAAGAGGTCTTATTATTTATTTTTATTCTACTTTCTATCATTAATTATGGTAGGTCATGCTTTCTCCATCTTCTATTGCAAAAGATTCAGCCTTCTAGGGAACTTATGGACAATTTGCTCCAAAGAGACCTGACTATTTATTCTACTTTCTATCATCAATTATGGTAGTTGCTAGTCCATATGCTACTTCAAAAGATACAGCCTTCTAGGGAACTTATGGCCTTGAAGTACTTAGGTGCAAACAGGTACATGTACTTTAAGACTTTTGATCTACTTCAAATTTTGGATGACACCGGACACCAGTGACATATGGTTCTTCCATGCAACCATGCAAAGCCATATCAACGTATAAACAGATTTGTGGTGTTGCAAACCAGTGAAGGCAATTATTTCCATTTATCAAATGGATGTGATGACATCTACTATCATTGTAAAAGAAGATACATCACCGGCTAAGACCTCCTAAACATCCATGCTAGAACTTAACAACCTTAAAATCTAAATAAAATTCTCGATAATGCTACAATCACAGATTCAATCTTAGTAACTTCAAAGTTTTTCTTCACCTTCATCAGATCGTATATCCAATTTTTCTTTTGCAATATTCTATATTTTGTATATTTAATAATTGAAAGAATAATGCTTTCCACTTCAGTGGTTAAGTTTTTTATCCATCGACATAGAAGGTTATATGATCTTGTTCCATTTAGGCTTACTAATGCTAATGATGCAATATGGGTGAATCACAATCACTTTCAATTCAATAGAAAGAGAAAGTAGAGTTTTGAGAAATGAGATAAGAAACTGGATAGATTTTGGGCTTCACGTCCCCTGCAGACAATCGGACTTCACACCCCTTACATCAGATTCGGCTTTACACCCCCTTACACCAATCTCAAGATCTCATATCTCAAGAATTTAACTGAAAATTCCCATGCATTCATTCCATGACCACTAAAGAGGTCTTGGGGCCTATTTATAGGCTTTACAAAAATCCAGTTCCCAAAACATAACGATATGGTACTAAATTTTCAAATAAAAGAAAACAACTAAATTCGATTCAGATCAAACAGCATGATGTCCTCATCATTTTCCTTGAGTGGAAAAAACTTAATCATGTCGAGTTCAGAACCCCCACACGAAACATCTTAATCGGGTCATGGTGGTGATCTGAAAACCATCGGTCGTGCATCAAGTCCGAATCAAGGTGGTGGAGGTGGGACTAGCCTCCGTGACGGATCAGCTGCAGTCGATAGTAGATCTGGAAAGGCACATGCAGTAGAAAGCGTCGAACCCGCTCTACTGAAAGTCAAACTGATACCAGGGTTCCATGAGAAATCCAACTCATCAGTAATAGAAGTAATCCTCAGGACTCTAATATAACATGTACGTCGAGTGAGTAACTGACTTTCCAAGAGGGAACCTCTCAGAGTGAACTGTAACCATTAACACATTTTGAACAGCAAATTTCTGCAAGATACTATGTGAATATGTAGCAAATTTATAGTCATCATTGCAAATTGTTATTTGTCTACAGATTTCATCGTGTATTACAAAAAATGCAATGCAACAACCTCATTAAGTAAAATTCTTAAAGATAGGACAAAAAGATATATGGGTTTCCTAGGACAACGTACATCAGATGTCGCTAATGGTATAACATCACTATGACCAACAAAAATATAACCAAAGTTAGAAAATAACTCCAAATATTCACTAAAAAATACTAGGAGTAACCTGATAAACCATAGTAAAGAATTTCACTGACTCACTAGAAGAGGAAAAGTTAAGATCAACAATATAACCATAATTAGCATGAGAGAACTCAAATGGCTTACTAAATGTAACGACGCTAATGTCAACTGTCTCATGCTCAATTTCGTTCTCTATCACAGTATGCCAAGTGAATACCTAGCATCCTATACGAGCATACTAGACTTCACTAATACATGCTCAAAATCATTAGTACTATTCTCTGAAATATCAATATCATCAGGTATGGGTGTATTAAACTCAACTAATGCATCTTGAACATCACTAATTCTCTCCTCTCATCAAGTGTGGTGTACTAAACTTGACTAATGCATTCTCACTAACTCTCCTTAAGTGTGGGTATACTAAACTTTACTAACTCATCAACAATATCACAAATAATCTCATAAGTAATATGTGCATCCTCGGTAATCCTCAATTTATCAATGTCATCAATTTACACATTATCAGTATGTTGACTTTTCGAGAGGTACCGGTAATCATAATGTCCAAATTCTCCACTTAGAACACTTGATCGAAGGGCACTGTAAGCATAGTGTCCATTTGATGAGAACATTACTTGTATCTTTATTTTTATGTTTTTTATTTATTTTATTTCAGTTGTATGTAGTGGTTGTAGTGAGTAGTTAATGGGTAGTTGTGATGTGTAGTGAGCAGTTATCACTGGTAGCCTATATGAAGCAGATGTACGTTGTTTTAAGAAATCACTAAATGAATGAAAATGAAAAAAAAATCTCGTCTGCTATTACTTTTCATCTCTGTCTTTCTTCTCTCTGGCTTCTCCCTCCCGGTTCTCTCTTCCAACAGCACCTCAGTTCCAATCCACTACTGTTGCACATAACTCCCTCCCTTGTTTCCTCTCCCTCTCTTATGTCCTTCCCTTTACAATGCCTCCACGCCTTCCCCTCCACAGCGCCCCCTCCTAAACCTCCCTCTACAGTGCACCAACTCCCTCCCTCATCAGTGTTTGCCTCCTTCCCGTGTCTCCCACGACAGTGCGCCTCCTTCGCCTACCTCCCTCGATAGCGGTTATCAACTGCCTGGACAAACCCCCTCCACCGACCACCTCTTACCTTGTTCAACACCAACACCCCTGCAACACCTCCCTTGCTACAGTTCCAATCGACTCACTACAACAAATCACCAGTGATCATGTCTCCTTCAGTCTCCCTTGCCGCGAGTTTTTAATCGACCAGTAACACTGCTGCAACCACAACAGCAACACGAAGGAGAACAATTCAAAAACAGGAAGACAACAACAACTTAATGTTCTACGTTCATCTTCACTCCCCTGACGATGCCAATGATGCCAATGTCCGAAGATGATATAGAAGTGTCGTCTTCAACCAACTGTGTAACTGTGGATCAACAGAACAGAACAGAGAATCAACAATTCAAGATCAACACGGTTACCTAAAAAATGAGCTTCTAAGTTGGTAAAGTTTCTTCAACGCTCAAATTATTAATTGAATTATGCATCAGTTAAATTATCTCTAAAGTATTATCTTTATTCCATGTTATCCACTATATCATGAGATGTGTGAATCTGTAACTTGTGATTGCTTAGCTTTGATATTGAGTTTAGAACTTACCCTGCATAATATAGGTATTGTTGTTAATTCGACTGAGATTAGAAATGTGCAAAACTACGCTTGCGATCTTGTTTAATCCATTTACAACATTGTTAGTATTCAATTGCTTTCTAGCCGAATATCGGTTGATTTGGTGAAACGTAGCGAGTTTAATTATATCACTAATTCCCTACACGAGATGCACTCACCGTTTCACATCAGTTTGGTATCAAAACACAAGATTTAAGCAGAAACACCTTACATTAGGTTAAAAAAATTGGGCATTTGTTTGGAAAAAATTGTTTTCTTTTCTTTCTTTTGCATAAAAGAAGAGTCAATGGATCCCAATCTCCTAGCAAAATGGGCTGCTACAATGAAGCGCATAAATAACATGTTTTCCAAATCAAAGCATGCCATAAAGTCTTTGCATAAAATTGAGAACTATTGTGAGCACCTCCATGAACGTGAAGGACAGCATGGTTCGTTCCAACAATACCAGGTGTGATGAACCATATCTTGTTGACTGATACTTCAAGAGCATCCAATTGGACGTACCAACCTTTGATGGTCGTCTGAATTATTCTGATTGTTCTGGTTCGCAAAAAAATTTGGATTGGCTACAAAGCATGGATAGGAATTTCACGCGATACCTATTGTCTGAAGTTGAGAAAGTTAGCTTTGTTGTCATGAAATTGACTGGCCAAGCAAGTCAATATCGGTATGCCCTTGAGACTCTCCGTGAGTTAAGAGGAGAATACATATTGGAACTTGGCATGACATAAACGTTCATCTAAATCAGAAGTATCATTGCACCCATGGAATTACTGAGCTAAAAAAGGCTAACACTTTAGTTTAACACTCTTTGCTCCCAATTTAGGTTACACATTTACGAGTCGGGATCACCGAGTACCAACATTCAAATCCACGTCATATTAATACTCACACCAGGGTAGTACACAAAAACCAGCATATGTATGGACACTAAAGATAAAAGCGTTACAAGCAACACTAAAGACCAAAGCTCAAGCTCTAAAAAAGGACTTATCCATACTTCGTCCTACAATCCAGTGTAACAAATGCTAAAGTTATGGACATGTTGTTGTCATATGTCCAAGCCCAGACAAAGTCGCCAAAGTTAGGGAACCACATGTAACGAATTCAGAGCCCCTTCCTCCTTTACTATCAATAGTTAATGTCATTATCTGTTCTGGTCGTCAACCCCTTCCTCCTCTACTGCCGACACTGAGTTGTCATTGATAAATTATCTATAACAGAGTCAGAGTCTGAAGAATTCACTTACCAGGTGGAAGAACTTGAAGACTACATCTATGACGAAGAAATCCAGGGTGATGACATTGAGGAGTCCAGCACTCCAATTCCTCTTGAGGCCACCCCAGTGAAAACAGAGTTTGTTGAAGTCACCTCTGTGACTACGAAGTTTACTGATATACCAACTAAAGGCAGTACTCAGATTTTCCCAAAGTCATCAATGTAATTACAGGGATTGCTAAGGTCCTTCATGAAAACCTCCCGGACAAACTACCACCAACGCGTGATATCCAACACGCCATTGATTTAGTCCTAGGAACTAGTCTTCCCGACTTGCCACACCATAGGATGGATCCTCTCATGGACATTGAACTTAAATGGCAAGTCAGTGAGTTATCACTAGAGATCAGGCAACAGTACTTTGTCCACATAAACATTCATTTCTATGAGGACAAGTTCTGAAGCTATATCGTGAGAAAGAATGTGGGTATGATCAAGGATGTTATCATATATGATCGATCCATGTCTACTTTTTTTTGAGGATGCAGTTATGCGAGAATATGATGTCTTACATATTATCAACTTCTCTTCCATTACTGTTTAACGTAAGGGTGTATCTCCTCTACCTTTACATGTTTGCATAACTCTCATCTTCATTGTCAAAATAGGTAAATTGTCACATACCTTTAGGATCATACCTCTAATAATCCCTTTTGATCGAGGTCGTGTATATTATTGATCCGATGATCCAAGTGCCTAAGACTTTAATATCCAATAGAGTCAAAGTTCACTAGTTATCTTTTAAAAGACTCTTTTAGTAGGCACTAAGTTAAGTTCTCTACTGCACTTCATTCTGAGCCTACATTTTAAGTCTAAATATTTGAGTCTGCGTCATATTTTGCCACACACATGCAAGTACTACACATGGAAAATCAGTGATATATTTGAACAAGCAATGCTTACTATAAGTTATGGTCTAACATTCGAAAAAATATAAAACTATTAGTGTTGACAATTTTGTGATGGTTTGGATTCATCCGAAATGATTTTCCCAGGAAACTGCTAAAGATTTGCATGCCCGTAGTGCTGGACTTTTCAAAATCTCAAAAGAAATTAAATTACAATACTTACGTTATATATTTGGCATCAGTTCTATTTTCAATATAGAGGACTAAGTGGTTTACGAAGTCTTGATTACCCATAAACTCATTGGTTGATGAGCCTTACCCTGAGCATATTTTTGAGTGTCCTTTACTTCCCCACTTTCAGATATTCATCGTATACAACAAAGAAAATTGATAACATTTTAGATGATGAATTTATAGTGCAACTTGACTAAAAATCTGAGATGTAAAGAAACAAACTTACAGCAGTAAGAGAGCAGTTCTGCAACTCAACGAGGTCGAGTTCTCCCCCATCTGGGGAGAATTAATGAGAACATCACTTGTATCTTTATTTTTATGTTTTTTATTTATTTATTTTATTTCAGTTGTATGTACTGGTTGTAGTGGGTAGTTAACAGGCAATGCCGCAATTGTGATGTGCAGTGGGTAATTATCACTGGTAGCCTATGTAAGGCAGATGTATGGTGTTTTAAGAAATCAACAAATGAATGAAAATGAAAAGAAATTCTCTTGTATGCTATTACTATCTTTCTTCTCTCTGGCTCCTCCTCCCACCTGGTTCTCTCTCTTCCAACAACACCTCAGCTCCAATCCACTACTATTGTACCTAGCTCCCTCCCTTGTTTCCTTTCCCTCTTTTATCTCCTTCCCTTTACAACACCCCTCCAGGCCTTCCCCTCCACAGCGCCCCCTCCCAAACCTCCCTCCACAGTGTGCGAACTCCCTCATCAATGTTTGCCTCCCTCGACAGTGTGCCTCCTTCGCCTGCCTCCCTCGATAGCGGTTATTAACCGCCCGGACAAACCTCTCCACCGACCACCTCTTACCTTCCCTGTTCAGCGCCAACACACCTGCAACACCTCCCTTACTACAATTCCAGTCGACTCACTACAACACATCACCAGTGATCGTGTGTCCTTCAGTTTCCCTTGCCGCGAGTCTTTAATCGATCAGTAACACTGCTACAATCACAACAACAACACGAAGGAGAACAGTTCAAAAGCAAAGAGATGACAACAACTCAATCTTCTACATCCGTCTTCAGTCCCCTAACGATGCCAATAATGCCAATGTCACTGTTCGAAGATGAAGGTGAAATAGAAGTGTTGTCTTCAACCAACTGAGTAATTGTGGATTAACAGAATAAAGAATCAATTATTCACAAATTCAACAATTCAAGATCAACACGGTTACCTGAATACGAACTACTCAGTCATTAAAGTTTCTTCTTTAACGCTCAGATTATTAGTTAGATTATGCATCAGTTAAATCATCTCTAAAGTATTATATTTATTCCATGTTATCCACTATATCGTGAGATGTGTGAATCTGTAACTTGTGATTGCTTAGCTTTGATATTGACTTTAGAACTTACCCCGCATAATATAAGTATTGTTGTTAATTAAATTGAGATTAAAAATGTGCAAAACTACGCTTGCGATCTAATTTAAATCCATTTGTAACATTGTTAGTATTCATTTGCTTTCCTGCTGAAGATCGTTCGATTTAATGAAACGTAACGAGTTTGATTATATTACTGATTCCCTGCATGACATGCACTCACTGTTACACATCACAATTTCCCTGACACGTAGAACACCTCATTTTGGTTTTGAAAGCAGACAATTCTAGCTTTAAAGCCAAAAACGTCTCTTTGATAGACTTCATGACATATAAGAATAGCTCTCTTTTGAAATCTAGTCCCAATCCATTATAAAACATATATATAGTAAGAAGATGATCCATCTGAAAGCCACATTCAAATACAAGCTCCTCAAATTTAAGCTTATACTCGGTAACAGACAAAGTCTACCTGACGTAGATAAAACAACTCTTTGAATAATTGGGACCTTGAGGGAATAGATTTTTCTTTAAGACACGTAGCAAACCAGACCCTAAGCGCTTCAAAAGTTCATACAAATTAAAATAATAGTTCAGGTGCACTATCCAATCAAAAATTCGCGAGGGTTACATGTATTATAAAAATCGAGAGGCATTGCACTGCTCTTTTGTTGGACTTCTTCTCTTCTAACAAAACACCAATCATAATACTTACATTCTCCAGTGTGATATTGTGAATCCATATTTCGTGACTCAACAATACACCAATCAGAATAATTTCACTCTCTAGTGTGATGTTGTGAATCTGTGTCATAACTCAGCAACATACCAATTATAATAATTTCACTCTCCAGTGTGATGTTGTAAATCCTTGTTTCGTGACTCAGCAACACGCTAATCATAACGATTCCTCTCTAGTGTGATATTGTGAGTTCGTGTTTCGTGACTCTGGAGATGCCTAAATCTCGTGCTAAACTCAGACATATCTACAACTTAACATAAGACTGACTGCAATGCAAAAAAATACAAACAAGTAAATGATTATATAAAATTTTCAGACTCAAACGCAACTAAATACATGCACTAAGGGGCTGTTTGTTTCGCCGTAAAAGGCGTAAAAGTCTGTAATTCGTAAATGACTTACAACCTATTACAACTACGGCGTTTGTTTGGACCGTAATTCGTAAAAGTCTTACGCAACTCAACTATCACTCACTTGCAACTCAATTACCAGTCACTTACAGCTCAGTTACAGTTAACTTTGTAGTCATGCAAATTTGTATTATTTTTTTATTAATATTAAATTTTTTAATATTTAGCATTTTTAATATTTATTTGCAATATTAAAACTTTTTAAATCACCAAATAGTTAATTTTGTGGTCAACTTTTTCACTTACGACTTACACATTACGACAACCAAACACCGTAAAATACAATACACTTTCTCACTTACAACTTTATATTACCAACCAAACACCGTAAAACTTACATGCATGTAACTCATTTACAACTGTAAAAGACTTTACCAATTACGACTTACGAATTACGGCCAATTACAACAACCAAACAGATCCTAAATGACGAAAATTACAATCCTAAAAGAGTTAATTTTTATATGCAAAAAATATATAATCTTAAATGATAATGTTAAGCAACCAACAAATGAGATCAATAAACATCAATAATTATGCATGATAAACTACAAATATGTGCAAAACTACTAGAGTTTGCAAGAAATGAACAATTAAAAAATTAGATCAAATTACGATATCACCTGAGGAGTTGAGTAGTTCAAGCACAAGTCATGTAAGAGTCTTTAGATAATTATCCCCAACTAATGGCTGAAAATCTTACATGGAAGCTTTAGAACAGCTGCAACACAGGCTGGACGTGATTAAAAGACTGCTTCAAAAACAGCTCGAATCGGATTTGAAACGGACTCAAAATGACTTTTGAACCAATCTGTTGAGTTGGGTCAGAGTCGGAACTAAGTCAAGATCGAGTTAAGACTGAGTCAACTCGGGTCGACTCGGGTCGTGTCGGGTCGGCTGGGGTCAGCCCTGGCTGCAAGAAGTTCGAGTTGGCTTGAGTTGGATCCGAGTTGGGTCCGAAATTAATGATAGGTCGTGTTGGATCGGAATTCAGATGAGATTCCCTCTTGATCTCGTGTGGATGGCGACGCTAGCGAGGGCAGACGGCGGTGGCGTGACAAGAAAGAGGATAGCTATGAAGACAAAGACGAGGTGTCAATGATGAGATCAGGCAGCATCCACAAGATCTGATGGCGATGATGAGGTGGCGGCGCTGATCTGGTGGTGATGATGAGGCGGCGTGATGATCTGATGGCTACAGCGATGAGATCAGGTCGCGATGAGGAGGCGGTGGCGCTCATATGGCGGCGAGGATCATGAGAGGGGAGGTTGATGGTGACCTGGCGATATTGTCAGCCGCATCGGCCATGGTTCAAAGTCTCGGCCGCCGATTTGGTCGGCACTGAGACATATCGATCGCGACGTCACGGAATGAACTGGAGCAATACGCGCGCTAATAGAACGCTCAAAAAAATTTGAAAAAATTAGAACAAATCTTAAATATATATATACATCAATATTTATGTATTACATGTCCAAAACTAATCACCTAGCACACTAAACATAAAGAGAATGCAAAAATACATGCATCATTGGTAGAAACATATCAAAATCATTCTTTTTTTGAAAATTTTGAAGTGTAAAAGGGATTTTTGAAAATCTTTTATGAAAAATAAAAAAAGATTTTTGAAAGCATTCTTATTTTGCAAAAAAAATGAAAATATTTTTGAAGACAATTTTTTTTGGAAACTTTTTATTAAATATGAAGCTGACCTTCTGGGCGTCCAGACCTTTGTCGCCCAGTGATTGGGCCCGCCTCAACAATCTAGGTCAGATCCGGGTGCACAGTGCACACTCGGATTGGGGAGATTGGATTTAAAATCTAATTTCTCCCCAAATTTCTCTCTAATCTCTCTCATTCTCTCACCCTCTCACTCTCTCTCTCTCTCATCATAGCAACCGATAGCGAGCAGGACCACGGGCGACGAAGCTCAATAGTGTGCGGTTGTAGTAGTAGGGGCAACAATGAGGCGCACATACAGAGACAGGGAGAGCTCCCCAAGAGTGGTGTTGGCTCTGCCCCTAGTCCACCCCCTTCGGGTGGTGGGCGAGGTCTGACCACCGGCGGCCACACTGATGGTGGCGCTGGTGGTGGTGGTTTATTTGCGAAGGAAAGGATGGAGAGAAGGGGAGGAGAAGAAGAGAAGGGAGAATAAACAGAGAAAGGGGGAGAGACAGAGAGAGGTCGAGAGAGAGACATAAGAAGAGAGGGAGCAGTGTTCAAAAAATCGGATTAATCGGCCGATTAATCGGCCGATTAATCCTATGCGCTAAGTGAGGGTTTAAATAAGCATTAATCGCTCCCATTATTCGTTTGGGCGCTTAATCGTGGTTAAAACGATTAAGCGCCCGTTTAAATGTTAATCGCCGCGACCAAAACTCGCCACGACCCGAAACGTGGACCCGAAACGCGACCCGTCACTTAAATATCAAAATTAGGCTTTTTTTTTTGCCCGATCCCTCATTTCACTCAGTTCCCTCTCTCTCCTCGCTCGATCATCGCGACGACTCTCTCCGTCGCCTCACTCTCCTCGCTCGATCATCGCGACGACTCTCTCTCATCGGGCGTCGACGTTGTCCCTCTCTCTTTCGATTTTGATCGAAGGGCTCTATCTCTCTCTCGATTTTGAAGTGGTAGTGATCGGAGGTGGTGATCGCCGGCAGCGGTGGTCCGTTGAGGCGTTCGGCCGTGTGAAACGAGGTATGTCTCTCTCTCTCGCTCTGTTTCTTCTCTCTCTTTCTCTCTCATTCTCATATGCAGCATGCTTCTCTCTCGCTTTTGCAGGCTGCAGCAGCGGTGGTGACTGGTGATCGGAGGTGGGGGTCCGCTGGCGCTGAGGTGTTCGGCCGTGTGAAACGAGCAACGAGGTATGTCTCTCTCTCTCTCTGCTTCTCTCTCTTTCTCTCTCATATGTTTCTTAATCCCACACGCTTCTCTCTCAATTTTGCAGGGCAGTGGTGGTCGGAGGTGGTGATCGGCAGTGGTGATCGCCTGATCGGGGGTAAATCTCTCTCTCTCTGCTTCTTTCTCTCTCAGTCTCTCTACCTGTATATGTCTCTCTGATTCTCTCTGTCTCTCTGTTTGATTCTAAATAGAGAGGTCTGATTTCCTCTCTCTCTGCAGTCTGCGCCTCTTTCTCTGCTTCTCTCTGCATCTGCTTCTCTCTCTAATTCTGCCTCCCTCTCTTTGAAGTCCCTGAAAATAGAGGTCTTTGGGGGAGTGTCTGGTTTGCTATCATAGAAATGCAGCATGTGCTCCATGGAGCATCTGTTTTGATACATGTGCTCCACAGATTTAGGGGAAACTTTTAGAAATGCTAATGTTTTGATACATATCACTACATTATCTCTCATTTTTGCATAATTGCATATATCATAGATTCATAGATTAATATGATACACACATATATATATATACTGTATACATGTAGCAAAATTGAAAATAAGAAATAGGCTAGCAATCTAATTTTTACATGTTCACAATCACAGTTCATTCACTCTGCCATTATGTCTCATATGCAGCTTGTTCATATACATTGTCATAATTACACATACACAATACTATAGAGCATACAGATACAATTCAAGCATAATCCACCATTATGACAATGCAACACCACTATTTCTTGACCAATCTGTTGTATTTTGTTGTTTTTGTTGCTAGAATTTGCCGCTCTTGAGTCTTGACCTGCTGAGACAAACATTCAAACAATTTGAATCACAAAATAAGTAAATAAATTTGACAATTTAAGATTTATCAATGTGAATAAGTTAATGTTAGTAAATTAGTAATTGTTCAATAAAAATGAACAAGTTTAAAATGCATGGCATGATGATGATATGAACAAGTTTAAAATGCATAGATAGAGTATTTGAAGTAGTTTCTTGGTGTTCTTGCAAATTGCAATTCTTGAGTTTTCAAATTTCAAATATTTATTATTTAAGTTGAATCAGTTGATTAATCATTAATGTGTATTCTTCTGAATTCTTGTAACCTTGTAGGATATCATGTCATCAATGGCCTCTAATTCTGATAGTGTGAGAGGTCCAATGAGTTCTAGCAATCCGACATGTTCTATTCCTGAAAAGCCACCAGGCTCTAAAGACATAGGGTGGGAATATGGAAAGTTGACAAGACCGGATTCTTATAATCACGTGGAATGCAAGAAATGTGGTAAACGTTTTACAGGAGGAGTCAATAGGATAAAACAACACATTGCTTGGAAATTGGGCAATGTCAAAGGTTGTGAAAAATCTACCACGGAAGATATGGCCATTTGTAGTCAAGCTTTACAAGAACCTCGCAGGAAGAAGAATGAAAAGCGGGAAGAAGAAAACAAGATGAGAGAAGAGGTGCAAATTTCAAAGGAAAGGGAGTTTGAAGAACCCGAGTTTGCATCAGTTGGCTCAAAAAAACCTCACGTGTTCGGGCCTTTGGACAAGATGGTTGGTGATGGGAAGATGAAACAAACTGTGATTAATGAAGGAGATAGAAAGAAGTGGAGGGACTTAGCACATCATTACTTGAGCATGTGGTGTTATGCAAGGGCAATTCCTTTCAATGCACTCGATGACCAAGAGTTTGATCTCTTTTGTGAAGCAGTTGGCAAACATGGGCCAGGTTACAAGGGACCGAGCCAATATCAGTTGCGGGTGCCTCTATTGAGAAAAGCTTATGAGACGGTGAATAATGATCTTAGCAAGCAGAGGGCGGCCTGGAAAGAATATGGATGCAGTATTCTTACAGATGGGTGGACCGATAGGCTTCATAGGAGCGTGATGAATTTGTGTGTGCATTGTAAGGAGGGCACAAGCTTCATCAAGTCAATAGAGGACTCCGATCAGCCACATACGGGACCATATATTTTTAAGTGGATCGAGGATTGCATTAACGAGATTGATGAGGAAAATGTGATCCAAGTGGTTACAGATAACCACTCTTCCAATATGATGGCAAAAAACATGTTGGCAACGACGAGGCCGAGAATATTTTGGAGTAGTTGTGCTGCACACACAATTGACTTGATGTTGGAAGATATCGGGAATCTTCCTAAGTATAAGACCGTGATTGAGAAGGCAAGGTCTATTTCAGTGTTTATTTATTCCCATATTAGCACTCTTGCATTAATGCGGAAGTTCACAAATAGGAGAGAGTTGGTTCGTCCCGGAGTGACTAGATTTGCCACTTCCTTTCTCAGTCTTGGGTGTATTATCGACAAGAAAATGCAATTGGCTAGTATGGTTTCATCACCAGATTGGGATGAGAATAGATGGTCAGGTACTGTAAAAGGGAGAGCAGTTAAGCAGACCATTTATTCAGATGTGTTTTGGAGAGATGCACAACAGCTTATCAAAATTTACACTCCTCTTTTTAAGTTACTGAGGATAGTTGATGGAGATAAGAAGCCCTCAATGGTTTCGTTTATGGCATGCTTCAGGATGCAAAGGATGAAATTAAGGCTTCTTGCAATAGGAAAGAGAGTGTTTAACGTCCAATACTTGAGATTATTGAGAAGAAGGCAAAGGATAGGCTTGATAGCCCACTTCACTTGACAGCCTACTATTTTAATCCTTATTATTATTATAAGGATAATACAATCAAAGAAGACACCTCTGTTAAGGCTGCACTGATGTATTGCATTGACAAATTTTATCCCGAGGAGTATAATATTCATGATATAATTGGCTCTAAAGAGGTTCAAGCATACAAGTCAGCAGCGGGAATTATGGGAAGTGGAATGGCAGAGAGATATTGGAAGAGTTTTAATGGCACAGATGATTTTAATCCAGGTATGTCTTTTTATTTTTGTTTAATATCCAAACATTTATTCAAAGCTTGTAATATTAGAAAATTGTTAATTGTGTCAATTTTCATGAGTAGCTCATTGGTGGGATTTTTATGGAGGAGAGGCACCTTATCTTCGAAAGATGGCAATTAAAATTCTAAGCTTGACGAGTAGCTCATCCGGATGTGAAAGAAATTGGAGTGTTTTTGAGGGGGTAAAATTTAATAATCATAATCTATTCCACTACTTTTGTTGTTTGACTCATTTATCTTTATAGTTTATATGATGCTTAACTTATGTTCTTATATTAAATGTGCAGATACATACAAAGAAGAGGAATAGACTAGATCCAAAGAGATTGAATGATCTTGTTTTTGTGAGATTCAATAGGAGAATGTTACAGAAAAGAACAGCAAAGTCAAAAAGTGGGAAGAGCAAGGATGTGCTCGTTGCTCCTGATGATTCAAGGGCTCTTCATTGGAAAAATCCTAGAGTTAAAGAAAGAGAGAATGAAGACGAAGAAGAGATCTTTCCCGGTTCGGGTCTTTCATGGGTTCTTGTAGCCGAGGCTAGTGGAGCTAATGAAAACCCATATAGGAGGAATAAGAGAAGAAGATCAATGAGAATTGGTGATCAAGGGAGCTCTTCTAGTATGGTGGAAGCTGAGATTCTTGAGGATGTCGAGGAAGGTGTGAGTGGAGAGAATTTGGATGAGGGTGGTAATAATGATTCTGATGATTATGCTGCTTCTTCACCCGTATTAGATGATGATGATGTTCGTTATGAAGATGATGATGAGGATTAGTCTAGTAGATGCCTAGATGGAGGAGGCATTGTTTGTGTAACTGTGTTGTCTTATTATTTGTGTTATTTTGAAACTTGAAACTTGGAATATTTGTGTAACTGTGTTGTCTTAATTAGGATTTCATATGTTTTTCATTTCATATGTTTATATTGTGATGTTGATGTGTTGATACTTGGTAATGCTTTTTTATTAAGTACTAGGTAAGTAGATGACCTGTTATTTATTAATTGTGATGTTTATGATTTCATTATTTTGATTGATAAATTGACTAATTTTTTATTTATCTTATTTGCAGGTAAGTTTGATTTATATTTATGTTGCGAAATTGAAAAACTTGGATTACTAAAGCGAAGAGATAAGTTCTCTTACTTATTTTTATATTATTTATTCATGTTGTCTTGTTGTTCATCATAACATGGTTTATAAAGCATTTTCAATAATTAACTGTATATAGTCATATGTAGTTTAGTATAAATATAATTAAATATGTTAAAAAAC
Source organism: Agave tequilana (assembly GCA_038442645.1). Classification (NCBI taxonomy): domain Eukaryota; kingdom Viridiplantae; phylum Streptophyta; class Magnoliopsida; order Asparagales; family Asparagaceae; genus Agave; species Agave tequilana. The sequence continues at coordinate 144,944 of JAVJIF010014931.1, forward strand.
TCAATTACGATTAATCTCCGATTAATCCCCGATTAATCCGATTAATCATTATTCAGTGTTGGACCGCACGATTAATGAAACCGATTTTTAGAACACTGAGAGGGAGAGAGATTGGGGAGCGAGACCCACTCTGAGAGACAGAGAGACTTTATTTCCCAATCTCTCTCTCAGTCTCTCTATCGGGAACGAGAGATACATAGGGAGAGAGGGGGAGACCGGTTGAGAGTTACTTATAACTCAGCGACGATGGTGGCAGCGGTCTCGCGGGCGAAGGATGAGGGTGAGATCTGGATCGGGATTAGGGAGGAGATAGCAGACAGAGATTCCCTTTTATAACCCGTGTTGACGGGTCTGCAACCAACTCTTGACTGACTCGGGGCAGAATCGACCTTGATTCGATCGACTCGAGGCTGAATCAGCCTTGACTCAATCGACTCGATCAAGTCAACCCGAGTTCTTTCGTGACTCGGCCGAGTAATGGCCTAGTCAGCCTCGAGTCCACCAGATCTCGCCAAAACGCTGACTCATATAGTGTTCTCATAACAACCACCGTAGTTCTGGATATGACTCCGACTCGACCGAGTCGAGACCCACTCGACCGAGACTTTGAACTCTAGCGACGGTAAAGGCGGTGTGCAATCAGGGACGGTAGTGGCGGCACAATTCAGAGGAGAGAGGGAAAAGAAAAATGGCTAGGGTTAGGGTTCCGGTGAAGTGTTGAAGGTGGGGGAAGGGGATGGATGAATAGTGATTTTTTATTCTTTTTCCCCTATTTTTATCTTTTTTCTTTTGTTTTTATGATTTTTTTCAAAAACTAAGAAACTAAACTTGGGAAGAAAAGGGGGAGATGGGTTTTGGATTTTTTTTAGAAAATTAAAGGGGATTGAAAACTTATAGCTCTGATATCAAAATTGATGTAATATGGGTGGATCGCATCACCTTCAATTCAATAGAAAGGAAAACTAGGGTCTTGAGAAAAAGAGAAAAAACTGGATAGATTTTGAGCTTCACACCTCTTGCACACGATCGGGCTTCACGCCCCTTACACCAGATCGGGCTTCACGCCCCTTACACCAACCTCAAGATCTCATATCTCAAGATATAAGTGAAAATTTTCATTCATTCATTCCATGGTTACTTTAAGGTCTTGGGGCCTATTTATAGGCTTCACAAAAATTCAATTTTCAAAACATAACCGATATGGTACTAATTTTTATATAAAATAAAATAACTAAATTCAAAATAAATTAAAATCAAAACAACTAAAACCAGAAGAGTGCAGCACGCCTTCTCCTAATGTAGACTCAAATCAAACGGCTTAATGTCCTCATCATTTCCCCGGGGTGAGAACATTCGATCATGTCGAGTTTAGAACCCACACGAAACATCTCAATCGGGTCATGGTAGTGATTTGGGAACCGTCAGTCGTGCATCAAATCCGAACAAAGGTAATGAAGGTTCGGACTGGCTTCTGTGACGGATCAGCTGAAGTTGATAGTAGATGTGGAAAGGCACATGCAGCAGAAAGAGTCAAATCCACTCCACTGAAAACTGAATTATACAGTCTCATGGGAAATCCAACTCATCGATCCTCCACGGAACTCAAACAGAACATCTACGTCGAGCAAGCAACTGTCTCATAGTTACGAGAGGGAACCTCTTTTAGTGAATTGTAGCCATCACTACATTTTTTTTAACTGCAAATTCCTGCAAGATACTATATGGATATACAGCAAATTTATAGTCATTGCGCAAATTATTATTTGTCTACGGATCTCATCATGTATTACAGAAAAATGCAATGCAACAAACTCATTAGGTAAAACTCCTAAAGATAGACAAAGAGATATATAGGTTTTCTAGGAGGACGTACATCAGATAACGCTAACGAGATAAAATCACTATGACCAACATAAATATGACCAAAGTCAAGAAAAAACTCCAAACATTCACTAAAAGAAAAATACTAAGAGTAACCTTATAAAGCATAGCAAAATTTTTACTGACTCACTAGAAGAAAAAAGTTAGGAGTAACTACATAACCACAATTTGCACAAGAGAATTCAGATGACTTACTAGATGTAACAACGCTAGTGTCAACTGTCTCATACTCAATTTCGTCCTCTATCATAGTATGCAATGTTCTAGAAAGCGGTTTTAGTATGCGCGCGGCCAGGGAGCGCATAATGCTTAAACGGTTTAAACGGTGATTAAACAGATTACACGTTTTATTATTATTTTAATTTATAATAATATTATAATACTTAAAACATGCAAATATGAATTCTATAAACTTTCAAAAAAACATAAAATATATAGCAAATATAACTTGAAAAATTAAATTGCTAGTACTAAGAGGAATTAAAAAGTTAGAGGACATATCTTTTTTGCTCGTCATATGATGGGTTAAATGATGAACCAGCAAATTCCTTCAGAGTGCAAATAATTATCTGTAAATAGAAAAAGAAGAGGATCTATTAGACGATTAATCTATCAAAGTTCAAATATACAAATTACCAAAAAAAACTTAAAGAAACGAAAAACAAAGTTAGAAAAAAGTAGTAGCAAATCACATAAGTACATAATCACAAAAAATCAAGTCCAACATCATAATCACAAAACGATAACGTAAGTCATTAGTCTTCTACATCCAAATCCAAAAGATAAAGACAAGTTTTTTTATATTCAAATAACATAAATAGCTCATCTCTAACTCCATCTACTCATCCTCATTCC